>OOFE01015604.1:2225-19357 GCA_900323365.1 Monocentris japonica
CATTTGACAATGAGCACTGCCCTTCTTTTGAATATCTCCTGTCCAGGACTTCTTGTTGAATCAGCTGCAGAAGGATGTGTACAGCCCGTTATTCATCAACTTTTCAGCCCAGACAAGCGCTGCCCAGACCCAAAACATCATTATGTCCAAGCTAGATAAGAGGCGCAAAGGAGTGTTCGGTCCTCCATTGGGGAAGAAAATGGTACAGCTGCTTTTTTGTTCATATGGTGTTGGAAACAACTTAAATTGATGTTTCTTAGTGCTGACCTATATGAATAGTAAGTCACTACAGTTGGCAACTTTCGAGACCTTTAGTTATTTTATTATCAGCAGTGAGGGGCAGTAACAGTAATATTATTATTTTAATCAGTTTACATGTGTTGAAATTTGAATGAAATATATGGTGTGACAACAATTTGAGAAATCAAATGATGTGCAAACAAGATATTCAGATGTATTTCATTTTTCATATGAGCATTTCTCAAAGATCTAAAAATGTTGATTTGTATCAGTTCTTAATAATTTACTCTTCAATAATAAGTATCAACTGAGTGAATGTTTTTTTAGTTTTTAATAAATGATGAAAACAAACAATTCTTGGTAGTGGACTCAGACTTTTGGACTCCACTGTACATATATACCACCATACGTAGTCTAGGTCAAAGCTGTTATCTGAATTACCTGTACCATTTTATTTGGAGATGCAACTGTAAAAGTTGTACAAAAATCAATCAATCAATCATTAATCCAGGCCAGAATCATAGTTTTCAAGTAATTTTGCCTCTAAAATAGCCAGTGTAAGAGTGTGGTTCTTGCTTAGATTAAAAACTGTATACTAAATACCAAACAGGCATTATATTTTTATACTAACAGTGTTTTTTGTCAGGTGGTGTTTGTGGATGATGTCAACATGCCGGGCAGGGAGATTTACGGTGCCCAGCCCCCTGTGGAGCTGCTGCGCCAATGGCTGGACCACTGGAACTGGTACGACATGAAGGACTGCTCCATGATCAACCTGGTGGACATCCAGATTATATGTGCTATGGGACCACCTGGTAGGTAGTTGCGGCGGTACCCTAAAGGCTAGGAAATTAAAGCCCGAGACTGGTTGGGAAAATGTAGCTTGGTGAAATAACAACTTTCATTCTCCCCACCCTCAACAACTACTGTTGAAGTGCCCTAGAGCAATGTTCTGAACCCCTAAACGCTCTGGTGAAGCTGCTCACTTGCTAACAGTTGAAGACTGCAGCCCCCAAGTATAAATGTGTGTAACTGTATGAAGGTGAAACAAGGTGTTGCTGAAAAAGAGTACAGATAAATAAAAATTTAAAGAGGTTTGGGCTGACTATCTGAATTCATGCCAACAGATACTCATTTTGGGAAAACAACTATGTTTCATTGTGATGATGTTTTTTTGATGATAGATAAATCATTTTGGAAATTGTTAAATTCTTTATTAAACTTCTTTTGAGTGGGGATTATCATCATGAAGTCCAGAAAAATGGTTCCTCTTAAAGGTGCTTTTTAAAAATCAATATATAATTTTCAAATGAATTGTGATACCATGGTATAATTACTATAAACAAATGAGACCATGATTGAGATGATTGGTAGCCTCCATTTCATGCCATTCATTTGTTAGTGCTAATGTTTCAACAACAGCCATCTTCCTGGTTTGTGCTGTAAGGCAATCTCCCTTTGTAAAACAATACAGCAGATTTCCAGAGAAATCTGAATGTAAAATGCAGGACAGAGGATGCCAGTATTTGTTTATGTTAATAATACTAATGTCACAGAGCTAATTGATTTATTTATCGATTTATTGAGGTTAAAATACTATATGTAGCACCTTTAATGTAAAATGTACCAATACTGGTATGAAAATTAATTGTGTCTCTGTCGTTTTTGTCAGATTACCCCAAAGAAATGGCCTTATATTGTGCAGAACTAATAGATCATGACAAATCGGATTTATACTTGGACAAAGTTTAGTATTCCTAGTTTCATTATGTCAGACAAGGTCGATTTTTGATAACAGTTTTTTATAACCATGCCATGAAGGAGTAGCAGAGATGTTATCTGTATTTTTTGTTTCTCTGCCTCTTTCTTAGGTGGGGGCAGGAACCCTATCACACCTCGCTATCTGCGCCACTTCAACATGATTACCATCAATGATTTTGATGAGAAGACCATGTATACAATCTTCTCCAGGATCATGGAATGGCATCTCACCATACGGTAACTACATGACAGAACAAAACATATTGCTGTTATCGGGTGAAAACCTTGTATCTCCAAAATGTCAACTTTTCTGGAACTACTGTAGATGAGCTTGACCATCATGCATTTTTGAGTTCATCTAATTGGTTTTGAAAAGGTTTCATAAGTCAATTTTCTCAACCCATCAAGGAGCATGTAATTCTTCAACTGAAGTTGAAACATAAAAATCACAAACCAAATTGGAGTTACAAGGTTTCCACCTGACAGTGACAATATGTAATTTGGTGGGTGCTTTTATCCAAAGTGTCTTATAGTGAGTGTATGAATCTTTAGGATGGTTGGCCCCAGTAGGAAACAAACCTGTAATCCTAGCAGTGTTAGTGCCATACTCTATCCACTGAGCTACTCAGGACCACAACAATTAGAACTATACAGTTAACTAGAGTTAATTAGAGGGGAGGGCTGTGTTGCTGGTACTTTTTAAGCTAAATTGTACATTTTCATTTATTCAATCAATCAAACATACAAATAATTTTTCAGGTTTGCTTTTCCCAAGCCATTTGCCGCCCTGACTTCTCAGATCATCAATGGCACCATGTCTGTGTACCAAGAGGCCACCAAGAACCTGCTGCCAACCCCTGCAAAGTCCCACTACCTCTTCAATCTGCGTGACTTCTCTCGCGTCATCCAAGGCATCTGCCTGTCGCGGCCCGAGATTGCTGATGACCCCTCTGTCATCAAACGGCTCTGGGTGCATGAGGTATTGTTTCAGACCAAAATACAAACTGTAGATCAGTTGAACATCTGACATAAAAATGTATTTAGCTAGCTCACCATCCAGGCTGTAATAGTTAACTTAAACTAAGACTAAAACTAGACAGTAAACTGACAACTGGTGTCCTGACAAACCAGCTTCCATGACTCTCTTTGTCTCTCACTTTCATCTCTCTCTCTATCTCTTTCACTCTCTCTCTTTGTCTTGTTGATCCCCAGGTCCTGAGGGTATACTACGACCGCCTGGTCCACGACGCAGACCGATCCTGGCTGGTAGGCCATTTGCAGGCAGTGTCCCAGAGCCACCTGAAGGAAGAATTCCATCAGCTCTTCCAGCATCTGGACCAGGACCAGGATGGAAAGATCACTGAGGACGACCTACGCAGTCTCATGTTCTGTGACTTCCACGACACTAAGGGCGAGGACCGCAGCTACCGCGAAGTGCACAACCTGGACCAGCTCCGACATGTGGTGGAGTCTCACCTGGAGGAGTTCAACAACATCAGCAAAGCGCCCATGAACCTGGTGCTGTTCCGCTTTGCCATCGAACATGTCTGCCGCATTTCCCGCATCCTTAAGCAGCCGCGAGGCCATGCCCTCCTAGTGGGGGTGGGTGGGAGCGGGCGACAGTCCCTCACCCGGTTGGCTGCCCACATGGCAGAGGCGGAGCTTTTTCAGGTAGAAATCTCCAAGAGCTATGGGACCACAGAGTGGCGTGACGATCTGAAGCTGATCATGAGGAAGTCCACGCAGGGTGACACGCATGGCGTCTTCCTCTTCACCGACACGCAGATCAAGATGGAGTCGTTCCTGGAGGACATCAGCAACCTGCTCAACACTGGCGAGGTAAGAGGGAGGGGACAGAGAAAGGGTTGATGGATGGATTGATGTATGTATGTAAGTATGAAAGAATAGATGGAGGAGTGGAGGTATTGATGACATACGTACAGACGAATGGATAGACAGAACAATGGATGAATGATTGGATGGGTCGATGGAGGGATGGATAGATTCAATGATGAAGAGAAAAGGGGCAACATTTTTTATTTGTTTCACATGAGACCATTTGTGCTGTTTGACAAATCAAAAGCAAAAGGAAAAAATAAAACTTTGCGCTATTTGGTTGTTTCCAGGTGCCTAACCTGTTTGCGGTTGATGAGAAGCAGGAGATCTGTGAGAAAATGCGCGTGTTGGACAGGCAGCGGGAGCGCAACAAACAGACGGATGGCAGCCCCCTGGCCCTCTTCAACATGTTCCTGGAGCGCTGTCGCTCCCAGCTGCACGTGGTGCTGGCCATGAGCCCCATTGGAGACACCTTCAGGAGCCGCTTGAGACGTTTCCCTGCCCTAATTAACTGCTGCACCATCAACTGGTTCCAGGTGTGTGTGTTTATCTGTGTGTTTGTGTGCATGTATTCTGGTGTGCCTTTAGTCACTCATAAGGCTTCTTCTAGTGGTTGCTGACCAGCCAGATATACATTACAACTATTGTATATGTACTTTATCTATACTATATTTATCCATTTGAAAATGTTTCAGTTGGACTTTTAACATAGTGGCTGATGATCCTAGCCATAACCCTTCTTTGAATTCCATTAACAATGATTACTCGTGGCATTCCAAGTAAACAAAATGAAGAATGTAGCCACACTCATAGCTCTGATGCAACATATTTTATGTCTAATGTCTAAAACCACTGTTTAGACAGGCAAGCTGTCTTCATCAGGGTAAATAATAGAACATACATGTTACCTGGCTGGTTTTATACACAAGTGTATGCAATCAGCAATGTCACATGACCATAAAGAAGGCTGTAAATTCTAGAAACATACAAAGGTCATCCACAAATTCGAGAAATAAGACATAGAGGCCATCCAATAGAAATACAAAGTGTACAATAGAAATTCAAATTCCATCCACAGATTCAATAATAATTCACTTCAAAACAACAGTTCCACATACAAAGTTCCACATACAAAATCACCTTTATACATAATCCATCAAAATAACATCAAAAGTGTGTTAGACTAAGGCACATAACAAACAAGCAACATAATGTGACTAGCAAACAGCCTGAGATCACATTCTACATTGACAAGTACAAGTAATCCACAGCAGAGAGTAGCCTGCATTGTATGCATGGCAGCACGGTGGCAGTACAGCATGTTTCCTCCCCTATCAGAGCTGGCCTGAGGACGCCCTGCAGGCAGTTGCCTTTCGCTTCCTGGAGGATATCGAGATGACAGACGAGTCCCGCGCAGGCTGCATCAGCATGTGCAAGAGCTTCCACACCTCAACCATCCAGCTGTCAGTACGCTACTTGACCGAGCTGCAGCGCCACAACTATGTCACCCCCACTTCCTACCTGGAACTCATTTCCACCTTCAAGGTGCTGCTGAAGAAAAAGAGAGCGTAAGATCAAGATTCTAAAATATATGCACACACTTCTGAGAGATCAGAGTACAGGTTCACCTGCAGTGCAGAGCCTCAACAGCAGTTTGAGGTTCAGTACTTTGCTCAAGAGCACTTCAGCCAGAAAACCAAATTCCAGTTTGCCATTGTAACGTCTCCCAGACCTCCTTCCTCTCTCTCTCCCCTTTCCTCAGTGAGGTGATGAAGCTGAAGCATCGCTATGAGGTGGGCCTGGAGAAGCTGGAGTCAGCTGCAGCCCAGGTAGCCACCATGCAAGTGGAGTTGGAGGCCCTACAGCCACAGCTGCTCGTGGCCAGCAAGGAGGTGGATGAGATAATGGTGGTGATCGAGCACGAGTCAGTGGAGGTGGCTGAGACGGAGAAGGTGGTGAAGGTGGACGAGGCGGTGGCCAATGAGCAGGCCATGGCCGCCAAGGCCATCAAGGATGAATGTGACGCTGACCTGGCCATAGCCTTGCCGATCCTGGAGTCAGCCCTGGCTGCGCTGAATACACTCACCACTCAGGTAGAGAGGGCAATATATTCACCACTTAGGTAGTGTACTGCCCTGGCAACTGGCTTGGACGTCAGGTGCACAGCAATAGAAGCTATACTGTATATTTAACCTCACACTGAAAGATGTTTCTGCTCTACACAGCTTCCGCGGGATTAGTTAGCAAGGATTTTCTACTGTGACAATGACCAAAGTTCTGATGGTGGTTCTTGTTCTTGCCTGTAGTTTATTCAGCATGTATAACACAACTAAAACATAACATAAATTAAGCGCCACCAGCGCTTGAGCCATTCGTTTCCCTCTCAGGGCTGGGTCTGTCAGTATGGTAGGTGGCAGCCTTTTCAGGTTGGGCATATTGGTGTGATTCACTGTTCTAGTTGTATAGAAATGTCGGTCAGTCCACCTCTCCACCTACTGGGAGACATATATACTTATATGGCACAGATAATTGGGATCAGGTATGCCTTGTTGGCCAGCTGGGAAACTCCTGGCTCACTCTGCCTCCCGATGGGAGTTCAATCCTTTGCCACATCTACCTCAAATAATGAGGACAGATAAACAATGTAACAATATTCCTGTCTTCCATTTCCTAAATGTTCCTCTGTCCTTTGAGTTTCATTCACCATGGTTCAAATGATATGTCTACATTTTGTGTTTTCTTCTCAGGTTTCATATTATCCTACTGCTAAGGCTTAATCTTACTACAGCGTCCATTTGTGAACATTTCTCCTTTTGTCAAAAATACACTCAAAATTGTAGTTTAATATATAGCTTGGAACTATAAGGCTTGGAGCTTGGAATTATAAGGTTCTAGGAAGGAAGGTTCTTCTGACCATCTGGCAAAACTGTTATGTACTTTCATTTTGAAGATAACTTCCAAACTCACTTCATGTATTAGTATTATGATATTTTACTCTTATTGTCCAAGTCACCTACAAAAGAGTTTCAGTCCTTTACAGCCAGAGAAACTGTTCTAACTCTAGGGACATTGAAACCCATTTATCCCACATTGTAAAATTTCAGTCATGGTCATCAATCTAAAAACTGTTAATAACTGTTAATAATTATTCTTGATTCCGGAAAGGTTGACATTGAAGATACAAGGCTTTGATTTGACAGCAGCACCATAAACTCATCAAACACCTCCCCTTGTTACCTACAGGACATCACAGTGGTCAAGTCCATGAAAAGCCCACCCCCGGCAGTCAAGCTGGTGATGGAGGCAATCTGCATCCTCAAAGGCATCAAGCCGGACCGCGTGCCCGACCCCTTGGGCTCCGGTAAGAAGGTAGAGGACTTTTGGGGCCCGGCTAAGAAGCTCTTGGGAGACATGAGGTTCCTCCAGAGCCTCCATGAGTATGACAAGGACAACATCCCACCCAACTTCATTGCCATCATCCGCAACAAGTACATCACCAACCCAGACTTTGTACCAGAGAAAATTCGAACCGCATCCAATGCTGCTGAAGGCCTGTGTAAGTGGGTTCGTGCCATGGACTCCTATGACAAGTAAGTTCTTTTCTTCTGACTCTGAAGTCTCAGTTATGGAAAAACAAGTTTTGGAAGTGTTGATTTCAACCCTTTAAGTGATAAACATCAAGGATGGTTGTTGGTAACCTTTGAAGGAATAATAATCAAATTTCCTGGCATAAGTGTCCCATACACATACAGCTCTAGACAGGATTATTGGTACCCTTGCAGTTTATGCAGACAATGTACAATGGCTTCTGACATAATTGGAAATTGAAACAACTTGCGGTCTTCACACATACAAATATAAAAATAAAAATCTTAATCTTTTATGGCTTCAAAATTGAAAAGTGGCCATTGGCCTTTTCTAATACTTAGTTGCATCGCCTCTGGCAATGACGTCTGCTTTGTTTTTCGTAACCATCAGCAAGCTTCCTGCACCATTCTGCTGGCAGTTTGTCCCACTCTAAAGCTGTCACCCGCTCCAGTTATGCAATGTTTGAAGGATTCCTTTGACCAACTGCGCATTTCAGGTCTCGCCATAGGGTCTCAATGGAATTTAAATCAGGATTTATGGACTCATTGAACCATTCCTGGGTGCTTTTGGATGTGTGTTTTGGAGGACCCATGACCTTTGATTGACACCCAGTTTTCTGACACTGGGTAGCACATTTCGCTCCAAAATGCCTTGATAATCTGATTTCATGATGCCCTCAATATGTTCAAGATGTCCAGTATCCGAGGCAGCAAAGCAGCCCCACGGCATTATGGAACCTTTACATTACATTACATTACAGTCATTTAGCAGATGCTTTTATCCGCTTTTATCCTTACAATAAGTGCATTCAACGTAGGTAGGCAAGAGAACTACTAGTTACGAGAAATCGTAAGTGCCTCTCCTTCCTAAACAAGCATCTAAGAGGGTTTCAGTTGAGACACATGAAAGGTGGGATGGACCCTCATGGAGAGAGGTAATTTCAGCCTGACAGCTGCGGGATTGATTATACGCTCCACCTCAAATGGACTAATAAAACGGGGGGACAGTTTCTTGGATTCAGTCCTGAGGGTCCACGATGCGCCGGTTGTGGTCCGAGGAGGGCGGAGCGCGTGTCCCTCCAGACCTTGCGGCAGCAGTGGAGATGCATCTGGACAGAGGGCACAGCTAATTCGCTTTCCTGGGAAGGAAACAGAGGTGGCTGATATGCCAGTGATGCCTCGAATGGGGACAATCCAGTGGCCGCACTGACCATGGAGTTGTGGGCATACTTGACCCAGGCTAGTTGGGAGCTCCAGGATGTGGGGTTGATTGTGGTTACACACCGCAGGGCTGCCTCCAGGTCCTGATTTGCCCTCTCTGTTTGGCCATTGGTCTGGGGATGGAAACCAGAGGAAAGACTAACAGTGGCTCCTAACGCCCGACAGAACGCTTTCCAAACCTGGGAAATGAATTGCAGTCCCCGGTCTGAGACGATATCCAGTGGGATGCCATGGAGTCGAAAGACGTGGAGTACCAGTAGGTCAGCCGTCTCGTGGGCTGTGGGGAGTTTAGGGAGTGCCACGAAGTGAACGGATTTGGAAAACCGATCGACAATGGTGAGTATGGTTGTGTTACCTTGCGAGGGGGTAGGCCAGTGACAAAGTCCAGGGCTATATGGGACCAAGGATGACTGGGAACAGGAAGGGGGTGTAATAGTCCCGCAGTGGGGCGATGAGAGGACTTCCCTTGAGTGCACATCGCACAGGCCGAGACATAGGCATGGGTGTCAGCCTCTATGGAGGGCCACCAAAAGTGGCGTTTGAGGAGGGACAGGGTAAGGCTCATTCCCGGGTGGCAGGCAAAACGAGAACTGTGGATCCACTGGAGGACCTGGGGACGAACAGAGTCTGGAACAAACAGGCGGTTAGGTGGGCTGTTACCTGGGTCAGGTTGAGTTCGTAGAGCCTCTCTCACAAGCGATTTGATTTCCCAGGTAACGGCCGCCACCACACAGGTAGGAGGGAGGATGGTGTCCGGGGTAGATGGGGCCTCATTGGAGGTGAGCTGGCGGGAGAGAGCATGTCTGGCTTGACATTCCTGGAACCAGGTCTGTAGGTGAGAATGAAATTGAAGCGACCAAAAAACAGCGCCCAGCGGGCTTGGCGTGAGTTCAGGCGTTTGGCAGTCTGGATGTAAGCTAAGTTTTTGTGGTCAGTCCACACTATAAAGGGTTGTTTGGCTCCTTCTAGCCAATGTCTCCACTCCTCCAAGGCGAGCTTGATGGCTAGCAGCTCCCTATTGCCCACATCATAATTACGCTCTGCTGGAGAGAGGCAACGCGAAAAGAAGGCCCATGGGTGGAGCTTCTGGTCTGGACCTGAGCGTTGGGAAAGCACTGCCCCTACCCCGGTGTCTGATGCGTCGACCTCAACGACGAACTGGAGAGAGAGATCTGGTTGAATCAGGATTGGGGCGGAGATGATGAGGTTCTTGAGCTCAGAGAAGGCCGAGTCTGCCTCAGGGGTCCAGGCAAATGGGATGGAGGTGGAGGTGAGTCTGGTGAGGGGGGCTGCTACCCTGCTGCGGGTAAAGCGGCGGTAAAAGTTGGCGAACCCAATGAAGCGTTGAAGCTGCTTATGGTTGGTGGGTGTGGGCCATTCCACCACTGCTCTGGTCTTTTCCGGATCCATCCTCACCTGCCCGCTCTCGATGATGTAACCCAGGAAGCTGACGGTACTGGCGTGGAACTCACACTTCTCCGCCTTCACAAAGAGTTTGTCCTCCAAAAGCCTTTGGAGAACTTGGCGGACATGGGAGACATGGCCAGACATGTTTTGGGAGCAGATGAGTATGTCGTTGAGGTACACAAACACAAAGCGGTTGAGGCAATCTCTAAGCACATCACACAGCGGGAGCGTTCGAGAGGCCAAACGGCATTACCAGGTACTCGAAGTGTCCTAGTGGTGTGTTGAAGGCTGTCTTCCACTCGTCTCCCTCTCTGATTTGGACCAGGTGGTAAGCGTTCCTGAGGTCTAGTTTGGTGAAGACGGTGGCACCCTGGAGAGGCTCAAAAGCAAAGTTAATTAATGGCAGAAGGTACTTGTTCTTGATAGTGATGTTATTTAACCCACGGAAATCAATGCAGGGGCGTAGGGACTGGTCCTTCTTGGAAACAAAAAAGAAGCCAGCCCAATGACAGAACGGACTCCAACTAGCGACCTTACCTGCTGACCAGTCAAAATGTGGGTTGTGTGTAGACAGCCAGGAATGGCCCAAAACCAGAGGTGTATCAGGGGAGGTGATTATAAAGAACTGAATGGTTTCCCTATGGTTGCCTGACAGGACTAGGGGTACGGGGACCGTGCGGTGGGTGACTCTAGCCAGCAACTTCCCATCAAGGGCCCTAGTGGTGAGTGGGGATTCGAGTAGTTCCAAGGGAATGCCAGACTGAAGCGCTAGGTTGCTGTCTAGAAAGTTGTCCTCTGCCCCTGAGTCTTTTAATGCAAGGAGTGGCAATGAGAGCTGGGAGGCCTGTAGGTGGGTGGCCTGTAGCTGCATTCTGTGGTTAGCGGGGGCTGAAGTGGTCGTTTGGCTCACCAATACCCCCACAACTACTGGTGAGCTGGGTCTTTTGGCCGGACGGGACAGGAGGCTAAGAAGTGGCCAGGTTTCCCACAGTAGAGACACTCACCGGCCCTTATCCTGCGAAGCCGCTCCGTTAGAGTGAGGCGCGCTCTGCCTAACTGCATGGGCTCCTCTGCGAAGGCGGCAGCTGTAGGCAAGGGCCAGGCCACGGGGTATGGGCGGCTCTCCGGTCAACAGACAGAGCGAGAGGAGCTCAGAGAGGGGGAACAACCAGCCTTCGCCCTGCGCCGCTCACGCAGGCGGTTATCTAGCCTGATGGCAAGGGAGACGAGAGACTTAAAATCAGGTGTTTCATCTCGAGCAGCTAGCTCATCCTGCAAATAATCACAGAGCCCGTTTAAAAAGGTTCCTTGGTCATCCCACCCAGCGTCCGCTGCCAGTGTCTTGAATTCAACCGAGTAGTCGGCCACACTCATAGCTCCCTGGCGGAGGTTGGCTAGACGCTTTGAGGCGTCACCCCAATGGTCGGGATGATCAAAAACGTCCTTAAGTTCCGAAATAAATTTGTTAAAGGGGAGAGTGACAATAGATTTGTGGGTATTAGCTGCTTCTGCCCAAGTCAGAGCCCTTCCTCTCGATAGCCCAATGACAAAATGTACCTTGGACTGGTCGGTGGGGAAGGTTCAGGGCCGCTGGTGGAACACCAAGGAGCACTGGAGGATGAAACCTCGGCGTTTTCCTGGGTCTCCTGCGAAGGGTTCGGGATCCGGGGCATAGGACTCCCTGGACGGATAGGATCCCGGGGGAGGGGACAGAGGAGCGCTCTGGCTGGGCTGTGCTGTAGGAGCTGACGAGGCAAGTTGAGTGGTTAGCATGGGGGAGAGCCTGATGACAGGCAGGTGTGCAGGTGACGCGGGAAGCCCCACCCAGGACACAGACAGGGAGAGAGAGAGGACAAAACAGGGAAACAACGAGAAACACTAGGGAAGGGGAAAAACAGCAGACACACTAGGGATGAGAGGGAAGCCCGGCCGGGACCATGACAACAGTCTGGCGACAGTGAAATTTAACAAGCGATCGTGGCTAACACCGTGAAAAGAAAAGAAAACGCGCAAAAACGAACAAAACACAGTTTAAATTGATATCTATGAGCTGGGGCGATCAAGTGCGCTCCTCCTCGACGCGCTTTTGTTTTTGAGCAGACATCCAGACAGAACGCATACAAAGTGAGAGGGAGAAATGAGGGCAGAAAGCAGAGGCAGAGAGAAGAAAAGCAAGTGCCATACATCAGTTTAATGAGAGTGACGAAGACAGAAATAACTGGGGAGCCGCTTCTGCTCTCAAATCAATAGCCTGGCTCTTTATGGCACTCTAAATAATGCAATAACTGCACTCTGACACTTATTCCTGCGAATTATGTTGCCGCTACTGTCCTCACATCTTGTTTACAGAGTCATTTGGGGAGTGAGATTTCTCAGTATGCATGTCAGCACCATGTGCTAACTGCACTCCGTCTATTGTGCCGGGGCTGCTAAAATCACGGCTGCCTGCTCTCATCAAGCAACAGCAGACAGTAAAAAAACAAGGCTGTCACTACTGTAAGGGTTAAATTAATAATTACTAAATTGTCATATAAAAATGTTCATTTTGCTTCTCTTTATCAATGATTGATATAACAGCAACAGTGATTCAACCTCTAGCTAGCTCATGAAAGCTTTTACATTTGCTGTTCTAAACATCCAATGTCAGGCAGGTCTTTCCTGGGAAAAATCCTCTGGGGACCGGAAGTGATGTGTTTTACATTTCCGGTTTGTTTGGAAGAAATAGAAGAAGTGGATACTTTGCATGAGCAACGATAGACACCGTGGCTGAACCGACAAAGAAAAGAGCGCCACCTACATCATCAACAGAAAATCCAAAGAAAAAGTCACAGCGCTGGACACACTTTGATTGATAGTTTTAACTGACTTCTGCAAGACATATGTGTCGAGAAATTAGGGTTGACACACTTTCTCTGACTGGGCAATCCCAAAAGCTCAGAGAGATCCACAGAATAAGAATAGGTTAATCTGATCCCACAGCTCAAGGGGTGCAGTTTGCTCTTGAAATAGACCCATAATGACTCATCCCATTAATGATGGATATCAGAGGTGCTTAACAGAGAATCCATTCAAATAAAGATTTGACAGACTGCATACCAGGCTTTTTACTAAGCATCACGGGATAGAAAGATAATGAGTGAACCTCTAGATCAGATTCTTAATCTGTAATAAAGGGAACCTAGGCCTTCAACTACGGTATACACACACTTTTTCTCTCGCTCTCTCACACACACATATAACACACATAACCATCTTAACCATTTAGTCTTATATTGAGTCTTAAAATCATATTTTTCTTTTTAAAAAAGTGAAAAAAATCTGCCAATGGGATGAGCCAATTCCACTTTCAATGTAAATCAACTTGTTTCAAGAATATTCTTCAGCCGAGTGACATTATCTTGATACTTTCAGGGTGATTTTCCTTATTTTAAACATGAAAGTAGTTGTGAAAATGAGGCAGCTCAGGTTTAACTTTATTTGTCACAACCAGCAATATGCTTATAATGTTAGATTTCAACATTATTGAGAATATTGACTTAGTAAACAAGACTACACGTTGAACAGTGACAGTGCCTAGCGGTGAGATTTACACTTTTGAGACCAGAACACTTCTGCTGAGTGGGTTTGACCTTTCTTTGTGCTAGCTAAAGCTAAAAAGCTGCGCTAAAAGCATTGAAAAGGACACTACTAGCTAATCGACATGGCCAATACCACATAAACATGGTTAACTTAATTTATACTGTAAATGCATTTACTGTTTTATCAGCATCGTTGGCAATATCAATTTAATCAAAAACACAAACAGAATCAACAACCGTACTTGATGCTAAACTACCTTAGGTAGCATTATTTCTTTATGCTGTCGCTGCTAACAAACCATTCAATCAGATTGCTAAATAATGTTAGCTTCTGTTTATGCTAAGCCTGCAATCACCAACTGAAGCTAGCCTTAATACTCTCTCACTAGCAAGCCCACTCTAAAGATAATATAAGGTAAAGTTACAGTTAACTCTGTAACAACCAACTAGTCCTACACTATCAAACAGAAGCTGAAATAGCAAATTGTCTGGGCTCATGATTCAATTGTGTTATGATATTAAGTTCTCATTTTGCTATAATTGTGATAGGTAGCAGCAACAATGGTAAAAACAATCCTAAGGCCAAGGCCTTCAAAAATCATCAGGTAATGCCAGCCAACATGTTGGCAGCTGGTTGTATTATTACTGAGTCCATACATTGAATTTACACCAAAAGTGGACTGCCCATTCAAAGAAACCAGATTTTATTCCTTGAATATTTGGAGTAGTGAAGATGGGAAGAGAGTAGACAGAGTCAACAAAGCAACTCACTATTTTCTACAAACCTGCAACATTTGAGTTAGAATTTATTTTATTTATCTGAATTTCCTTTTATTTCACATTTGATTGCACAGGGTGTTTTCAGAAAAGATATCTTAACTTTTCACCCAGCGGCACATTAACCAAATGTTGTGTGCTGCATACTGCACAACACAGCACGGCATGGCATGGCAGACTGCCTATTACTATGGAGAACAGACAGGGACACATGGAGGAGCAGGAGGACAAAGATGAAGTGGATGATCTTTTTTTTTAATTCTCTCATCACTGTTTTGTTTTACAAATTTCCTTGGAATAATACATTTTAAAAAATGATGAATGATTCTCTTTTTCCAAATGTTGTTAAGGACCAAGTTCTTAAAGGCATATTTACTTCACTGAAAAAACAGTATACATCCAGTCCTGTTAACTTTTATTTCTGGGTGTTTGGTGTCCCTCCCAGTCATCAGTATAGATACAGTATATTCTTAAATGCCAACATGCCGTTTGTTCATCCTCTTAAATCTTGCTATCTTTATTTTTTGTTCAATGGATTGATTTTTATTTTTTTACTGCTCATCGCTATTGAAAATGAGACATTATGACCATGAAGAGAATCTTCATAGCTTCTTGTCCTTCCACCCCTTGCCGTGTTTCAACTGATGGACCACTACAACACCAAAATGGCATCTACTGTTCTTTTGTAATTGACAAAATTGCTGTTGACCACATTTACCTTTCAGTGTTAGTAGAAATGGAGGCAGAAATTAGAGAGAGCCATGTCTGGTGATTTTGTTTCTGGAGCTTCTTAATAGATACAGGCCTACTGTATATGGTTTGTGTGAGAATAGTTGAAAATAGGCAAAAACAAGTGAAAGGTTACTTTGAAGGCCACCACCAGGAAATGTGTATTCATCTGACAAGAACATAAGTAAGCTCAAATGAATGAAGAGAAGGTTACGTTTCAACAGTAACAAGTGTAAAGGAAGCAACAGGGTTTATGAGAAATTTGTTCTTCATTTTGAGAAACACTAGCACTAACAATATCACTGGCGTGAGGATACTTGTCATCTCCACCATGGTCTCATTTGTTTACGGTAATTAAACCAAGGTATTGGACTATGATATATTGATGTACACTTTAGTAGTATTTAGTTAGACTGCCAGTGTTCATACATCTATTATGCAGCCACTCCATCTGTTGGCCCATCCATTAGACACTCCAGCATGGACTTGTCTTGTGTCACCTATTATATTATCCATGAACTCTGGCTCACTCTGTGGCCTGATAGAAGCAGAAAACTTATGGTCTACCCTGCAGCATTGCCTGCATGTAAGAGAGACAATCAACATCAGTTATTATACACTACTTGATACACAATTCTAACTAGCACATGATTCATGATAAACTTCAACCAGATTGGTGCAGGTACTCTGGGATAGAACGAAGCACCCCTGCAGAATGTTCGCTATCTTACCAAGTGAACTAAAGTATCAGTGTGGCTGCCTGAGAAGCTTATAGGTATTGTATCTCCCTGTATCGCATGGCTGTACATGCACAGTGTTTTTTTTTTGGTTTCACTATACAAACATCTCTCAGAGGCAGAGTTGCTCATTGGTTAACTCATTGGTTGAGTTGAAGCTCAAGGGGCGGAGTCAAAGAACTATCTTTTTTCTGGCTAAGTAATGTTTCTTGAATCACGACAGATGCAACATGAGCAATGATAAGTGGCTGAAAATCATTCCCACGTGTCAGTATCCTGTTCTAACCTTCTGTTATCCCAAAGCAGATTTAATATCAATAATAAGGCCATTGTTCAGTTTGGCTCTGTTCCACTTCCTTGCCAGCTACTGGTCTGGAAAGACAAAAAGCATTTGTATATATTTAACCTCCATCAAACATGGCAGTGCTGTGTTGATCTCCAAACATGGGCCTGTTTCACAATGGATTTCTCAATTTTCTGCCCAAAGCAGCACTTTACTGAACTCCAGATCAGTACTGAACTCCCAACAGCCTGTGGGTTCTCTCTCTCCTTCTCAGACGGAACAGCTGCCTGTTATAGTATGATAAGATTAGATGAAACTTTATTGATCGCTGTGAGGAAATTAGGTCATTGCAGCTGCAAAAGTAATGGGCTCCAGCAAGGGGAAAAAAATAGGATATAAGCATGTATAGAATATAAAATAAGCAATAAAAACAATATATACAGTACCAGTCAAAAGTTTGGACACACTTACTCGTAGAAAAGTTTCTCTTTATTTTTACTATTTTTACACACATTTTAGAATAATAGTATCATCAAAACTATGAAATAACATGAAAGGAATTATGCAGTGACCAAAAAAATGTTAAACAAATCAATACTATCTTAGATTTTAGATTCTTCAAAGTAGCCACCCTTTGGCATTAGGCATTAACAAGCAAAGAAATTCCACAAATGAACTTTTAAAGGCCACAATCACTATGTGTGCTTTTAAAATAATGATTTAATCATTGATCTTCAACATTCTCCACCTCTAAATTTAAAATTTCAAGTTCTAAATGAAAACTACTCATTGGGGGTGCATTTCAAAAAAACTTTTTTTTTTTAATTTAAATTTTAGT
The DNA here is from genome assembly GCA_900323365.1 of Monocentris japonica. Classification (NCBI taxonomy): domain Eukaryota; kingdom Metazoa; phylum Chordata; class Actinopteri; order Trachichthyiformes; family Monocentridae; genus Monocentris; species Monocentris japonica. The sequence goes on from OOFE01015604.1 coordinate 19,220, forward strand.
TTTGAAAAGAAATTCATACATAGGGATCAACTTCACTATTTATATTTGTCTAAGAAACTAATTTCAAGCATTTAAGCATCAGCCTTTAGATCAAAATGTCTTTAAGATCATGAGAAACAGTCAGGTGTGTCCAAACGT
>OOFE01015605.1:0-11882 GCA_900323365.1 Monocentris japonica
AACAGTAAAATGATTAGCCACTGGGAGCACCGGTGGCAAATCAGGCCGCACAACTAGCGGCTGGAACTGGCGAGCTCTCTGCCCAGAGACCGGCACAAACTCGTCACCCACTGCCGATGGGGCTACGCTATCTTGGCTAACGATCGGACTACTGCTAACGCTCGTGAGCCGGCTAGCTGGCCATGTATCTAGACTATCTGGGGTGCCCGTCTGGTCTAAGGTAGTTGGCTTATCCGCTTCTAACTGACGGACACGTCTCTCTAATAGAGACAACTTCTCTAAAATGAACACACAAGTGGAACAAGGTGAACAAGAAGCCATGCTTACCCTTGCTGGTAGCGTTTGGGAGACTAGATCGGGTTGTACGGGGAAGCCGGCAGCTGAGATTGAAAAATAAGCTGGTGAAGATTGACAGGGTCGGATAAAAGAAAAAGAATAAAGCGAATGTGTAGTTGTCTCGGGGAATTCGGCAATCTAAAGCTTTAGATGGAGCAAAGTTTATTGGAGCTAGGCTGTTTGCAAAACACCGGGCGGTGTTTTTTGTTGTTTCTTACCTTTTTAATCTTTACGCGCCCACATTGGCATAGAGTGTAAATAAACAAACAATATGAAGCCTCAGCGAGTATACTTTTGAGTATAATTTGTATGAGGCAACGTGTTCGACTGTATTTCTATTTCAGGAAATTGTAACTTTTTAAGTATACTGCCACCTTTCCTTTTGCTGCAGCAATTCCCTAATTTCCCCGTGGGAATCTAATCTTTTATCAGTTTCATTTTATCTTTTATCTGATGACTCAGACATTCAGAACTCTGGACCAGAGTTATCCATTACTGTTCCAAATTATATTTCATCTGCTGTTTGTACAACAAATTGGCCGTGATCAATATTAAACATCTGTTCCGGTTGTTCCCTCCCTCAAACCTCCCCACCCTCCCTCTCAGGTGGAGAAGATTCGTCAGGTGAAGGCCAAGTCTTTGTACCTGCAGGTGGAGAAGCTGCACCAGAGTCTGACCAAGCTGGACAGCACCATCGCCGCTGTCAGCCAGGTGCTGGATGAGGGCCGCCACCTAGACGTGCTGCTGGCCCGGGAGCGAATGCTCGCTCAGATACATGAACTGAAGGCCCTCAGGGGTCTACTGCAGCCGCAGGAGGACGACCGCTTCATGTTCACTCCCCCAGACCAGGTAGGCACTGGAAATATGAGAGCCAATGTTCTTAAACAAAGGTTCACGACCTAAAACAGGTCACTGAACCTCTGTTTGGTTCATCTCCACACCACAAAAGTACTGATTAATAAGCTTGGATGAGCCGTAGAGCAGTAGTAGTAATAGTTTATTAAAGTTTAATCTAGTATAGACTATAAATTAAACTTAAGAACCACAAAGCTATTGGCTGTTCCCTCTATTACATCTTTGATGAGAAAGTGACAAGATAGCTGTTATGTTGATGTTATGACTGTTATCATGAAGAACTAATTCCACCATGGTTCCCACAGGCTCTGTACATAGCCATCCAGTCCATGGGCCTGATCAGCAGTGGGGCCTTCGCCCCCGTCACCAAAGCCCATGGCGAAGGCCTAAAAAGTGCGCTCCGTGGCAAGCCCTCGTCCTTCACTGTGATTGGATACGATCACGATGGAGAGCCACGCCTTTCTGGTGGGGACACGGTGTCTGCCATAGTCATGTCAGTTGCTGACAGTAACTTGTCTGCAGCAGAGGTAACGGACCACCAGAATGGCTCATACACAATCAGCTACATGCCCAAGTGCGAGGGGGAGCACCTTGTGTCAGTGCTGGTGTGTAACCAGCACATCCAGGGTAGCCCCTTCAAAGTGACGGTGAAGTCAGGGCGGAGCTACGGGGCCCTCGGCTCCCAAGTGTCGGCCTTCGGGTGCGAGGGGGAGGGAGATGGTCAATTGTGTCGTCCCTGGGGCATCAGTGTGGACAAGGAGGGATACGTGGTGGTGGCTGATCGCAGCAACAACCGCATACAGGTAGAGCGCTAGCTTACTGCTCTATTGCCACGGTGCTGTGGTTATCAAGAGGCAATGTAATGTCAGTCGGTCAGGGAACTTTGTGCTTTACAGCACTTGAGAAAATAATTTTCTTTAGGTCATATCTGTTCTTATTCATATCTTCATATCTTTATCGAGTAGTATCTAATTAATGAAGTTATATTATTGTGAAAATGTAACCTTTAATTTTTAATTTAACCTCTTTTTGTAATCAAATGCATGGACTGCTATGATACAGTGATGTATGGAGATAAATTTGTTTTGCATTGAAAGAACACATATACTCTGGCATTTAATAATAATCCACATTTTTGTATAAGCAGTTCTTCTGTGTATGTATGCAATATGTAGTAAGCTAAGTTTGCTAACGGTTCAGTTGCTCAAGTTGAATGACCAATTGTCCAAGTAGCCTCGCATTACTGTATTTTCCATAGAAGAGATTAAGTCAGCTGACAGTTGTTCAGGTTATTTATCCTCATTTTGTTCCACCGTTGTCCAGATCTTCAAGCCCTGCGGTACCTTCCACCATAAGTTTGGTTCTCTGGGCTCTCGGCCCGGTCAGTTTGATCGTCCTGCTGGGGTCGCTTGTGACAGTCAGAGACGAATCATTGTGGCTGACAAGGACAATCACCGTGTGCAGGTATGAAAATCCACTTGGGCACAATAGAAAAAAAAATGCCTTTGCGGCCTCTATAGTCTACTGATTTTACATAATTGTATGAATTTCATTGTGTTGATATATTTACCAAAAAAAACCTCAAGCTGCAAGCTAGACTCTACAGAGGATATATAAAATGTGTATACATGTGTTTAACATTTTGAATTAAAGTTTAGCTTAGGATTCCAATACATTTACACTCTCCAACACAACCACCACTCCAAAGATAATTCTATAAAGGACTGTACTTCTGTTGTAGACGTCACTACTCATTAATCATTTTAAACCTATAGATTTACATCATATAGCTCCAGGTTAGCATGCTTACTCCATGTGGTTAAAGCAGAAATATTTCATCCAGACATGTTGAACCCTAAGGCGCGTGTTCTGTCTGACAGGTGTTTACTTTTGAGGGCCAGTTCCTGCTAAAATTTGGGGAAAAGGGTACGAAGAATGGGCAGTTCAACTATCCCTGGGATGTGGCTGTCAACTCTGAGGGTAAGATCCTGGTTTCGGACACCAGGAACCACCGTGTGCAGCTCTTTGCCCCTGATGGCTCCTTCCTCAACAAGTACGGTTTTGAAGGGGCTCTGTGGAAACACTTTGACTCTCCCAGGGGAGTGGCCTTCAACCACGAAGACCACCTGGTGGTGACTGACTTCAACAACCACCGGCTCCTGGTCATCCGACCCGACTGCCAGTCGGCCCGCTTCCTGGGCTCTGAGGGCACTGGGAATGGGCAATTCCTGCGGCCTCAGGGAGTCGCCGTAGACCAGGAGAACCGCATCATCGTGGCCGACTCCCGCAACCACCGAGTCCAAGTGTTTGAGCCCAATGGAAACTTCTTATGCAAATTTGGCACGCAGGGGAGTGGTTTTGGACAGATGGATCGCCCCTCCGGTGTGGCTGTGACGCCTGACGGAGTCATCGTGGTCGTAGACTTCGGAAATAATCGCATCCTCAAGTTCTAAAGAGTCATCTCTCTCTTTATTTTCACATTCTCATTCCGTTTGCCCTTCTGCATCGTAGTTGGTGAAGGAAATGGAGAAGAGAGAATGAATCAACAGACACAACGGGAGGAGAGTTCAAAGGGAGGATTGAGAGCAGGTGAAAATGAAGGGAAAATAAAATGATAGATAATTATTTTTTACATTTATGATAATATTCTCTAAATCAGATATCTGTGGTATGTATGACAAAGGGGAACTCTACAAATTGATAATCAGTAGAAAAAGAGCCATTTTTCCCTTCCCCAGTCTCAGCTGCTCTTAACTCTCTAAGCTCTCCTCAAGTATCCATCTCAGGGAATTTCTCACTTTTCTTGAAATCTTGTACCCTCTGCTCCATACCTACCTCATTTAGCTCTTTATGAATGTACTCATAGTTGCTGAGCAGAGGTTTAGTCCGTGAAGTTTTACAAAGAAGAAAAGTCTACCTCAATACTTTATTTAAGAGAGACAAAAAAGAATAGACTCTTCAGTTGATATTTGCACAGGATTAATGGAATTCTTGCTGTGCAGTTGGAATATGAGTTAAATGAACCTCCTGAATGTTGTTGCTGAGACAATACTCAGACCGCTGTAGAGGCTGCATTATTCTTTCTGATTAGGTTTTGCTTGGAGAGGAAGCTAAGGTACAGTGGTGTCCTTTCATGTTTTTAGGCTAGTTAGTCAATCTCTTTTTTTTTCTTATGCATTGACCTTTGTCTCTATGTGGCTCTGTGGAGTGTGTAGTAGCCCAAGAAGAGCGCTTGAAGCGATGCCAAACTTGATGGAATCAAATTTAGCTCAGGTCATGGTAGGAGACTGATAGATTGAAACGATGAGTTGTTTCCAGGCTCTCCCTCTAGCTTTACAGGCTAATTGATCATAGTGGATGCTGACTTTGCCAGGATGAATTCCTTGATGATCGAAATTATAAAGGTATGGAAAATACCCTCGAAATGATCCCCGAAATAAGCCCTGTAATAAAACCTTTTTATATCCAAAGTATTCAATTATCACTCTACCCTATCCCTGATGCCTGCCCCATAAGATAGCATGAATACCAACTAATGTTTTTCGTAAAGTCTGCTGCATTAACAGCTAAGATACAAAGATCCATATGCAATGAGAGCTTTGTCTCCTCCAAAAGGGAGGACCCACCAAAGGAATTTAGAGATAAATTTTGATGTGGATCTATCAGTGATCATAACTTAGAGATTTAATCATATTTGAATGACACCTTTGTTGGAGAGGTGTGCTGGCCGTCCAGAGGACGATTGATAAAGTCTGATCTAACCAATCCTTTCAGCCACTCAGATAATGGCTGAAAGCCACTTCATTTGGCTCTTGCTTAAGATTCAATCCAATCCTTTGAGAGGGGCATGATCACAAAGCCCTGCCCTATTTATTGATGCTTGGAGTTCAGGACAGATCTCCAGATCGAGTGCTAGTAGACCAGTCCTCTAAAGATGGAGGTCTATAGACCAACTAGTGGAGTCAACCAAAGGTAGAATTTCTGCACAATGGCCAAGTGTACATTTGGCATTTAAATAAACTATAAATCCCCTTTTAAAGACATTTTGTTGAATAATCATTGTTGGGAAGTCTAAAGCACCCAAAGCTCATGGAGTTGTGTTCACAGCACTGTCAATGCAAGGCTTAAAACTAGGTGAATAAAGATTAAGCCTGCTGGGGTCTTGATTGATGTGTGCAAGTCCTATCACAGTGGTGTCCAATCATGTGTCAAGAGTGTGCTGGATTTCCTTCTAACCAATCACTACACTTGTTGATTTCACTAAGTTGCTCCCTCTCTGCTTGAAGGTGCGCTGATCAGTGAAATCAGATGCTGTAGTGTTTGGTTGGAAGGAAAACCTGCAGACTCTTGGCCCTCGGTGGTACATGGTTAAACACCACTGTCCTATCACATCTTGCTAAGATGAGGTCACTAGCGGTTTTGGAAGACCCCTTTGCCCTATGTCTTCAGAGATGTTTGTAGAGAAGAGAGGAGACCCGATCTCATAGCACCAAAGAGAACCCCTTTCACTCCCTGGCCTTTTTTTACCTCAGCCCATCAAATGATGCTCCTCTTATTCATTTCAATCCCCTATCAATATTAGATGGCCCATGGGCTAAAAATAACATCTCAAATTAGCCTTTGCATCTCAACTATTGAAAGCGAATGCATACTAACTATATCCTTACACCTTTGTGGTGCATGCAGTGTGGGGTTTTTGAATCCCCTTACCCTTTGTTCAATACGTGTCCCACTGGAATCACTAGAACATTAAGGTTCTGTTAGCCACTTCCTAAGCATAGCAAAGAATCGTGAGACCTATCTTAAGATTTACTGACTGACTCTCACCTCAGAGGAGAGGGCCAGTCTGCACATGATCAGGATTTACATCCTCATATCTGATATCCTTTACCTCAGTGGTCTCTTTGATTTTTTTCATATACCTTAACTCTTGAATACCTCAAGTATGTCACACATACCTACTGTGCGTTTGAACCTTCAAATACCTCATCTTGTAACTCTCATATACCTCAATTTTTACTCTTCTATTATTTAAGCATACCTTATCAAATATTTATAAATTACAAATATACCTCATTCTTTGAATCCTGTGTTACAGTACATGTCCCACACCTCTTGGACCAAAGATCTCATTGTGGTTCTGTTTCCAGTTTAAATAAAAGATGCGTTGTGGTCATCACTCCATCTTGCATCCCTGAACAGTTTTCATTTGTTCAGTCTATTGTAAATTGCCTGGTAAATTGCCTTGTATCATCAAGAAACCAAATATCACAGATGGAAGCATTGTGCCAAAAAGATATCGCTGAGAGTTCTGTGCCAAACAGGGTTGGCACTTGGACCACACTGTTTTAGACGGCAAACGTCATTGGACCATTATATCGTAGATATAAGTGTTAAACAAATCAGAGTACCTGGGGTTAAATCCTTTTTCTCTGATTGGATGCACTAAGGAGGGCTGGGCCCCATTTATCTATGTAGATTCCACATGTACTTTGTTACTGTGCGCGAGGGGAAGAAAAAGAGGGAGTGGCCTCTTTTAAAGAGTTGAGAACTTCACCAGTCCGCCTTTGAACGCGCAAGAATGATCTCTTAGTTCAGCACAACTTACCATTATTCCACAGTGAGAGGTCTGGATGCTTGGTGTTGGTTGTGGAGGACTGGAACTTCACATACGAGTCTAAACTCAACCTTTTTGACAATGCAAGCTGTGGTTTCAACAAACACATCAAATGATTACGTCGAATGTGTGACGATAAGCCTGTTTTAGCCTGTATTATTTGTTATTAAGTGGAGATATTAGCACAGTAAAGGCAAGCCAGTTTGAGTCCACAGACCCTGCTGCTTTGAACCCAACACCTAGCTTCACCAATAGGATAGTTTTTTGTGTTTCAGTATTACTCTATGAAATGTTCAGTCATGTCTGCATCAGTCTTTTTTTTTTTTTGAATTAAGGTTGCAGAATTCTATCTTTAAGATCCTAAGGTCTTCACTCTTAAAGAGGAAAAAATGTATTTTAGACCTTTTTTTTGTTTTTCATTTGTTGCATGCTTTAAAAAGTCCTTGTATTATACTGACGTCTCTCAGATAGGTGTTGAAAACTCAGAAGGGGTGGGTAGCTGAATCTTGGGATGGTTTTATCAAAATATATACCCAAAGATTTGTATGTGTGTGTTAGGTTTGTGTTGGATGGAACTGACCTTTGCGATTGTATTTCCTGTTCTCTAGAGGCTCTGCAGAGCACAACCCCTGTTCAGCCAGCCATGCCTTGATTCCTGAGATGGGATATAGCAACCATAAATGCTTAATTTTCTTTTACTTCCACTAATACACATATTATGGATAGACACATTGACGTATTGTCCTATCACACTCAAGACCTGTAACTCTTCTACAGGTATAGGAAGCTGTAAAAGCACTGCTTAATTTTCTCAGTCAGTTATCTGTTATTATTTTTCTTACTCAGTTAGTTAGGTGAACTCACACACTTTCATATGAGAAGAAGCTAGGTTGCTCCAGCAGAAACTTAGCCAGCCAGCCTGGCTTTTCCCTCTGTCTCGTAAGAATCCAGGAAGTGTAGTTATGGCTGCTGAGCATGTGATTAGTGGACTGCACTCCTGTTGGAGGGGGTTTATTGGGCCCCTGTGGTTTTGTCCACCATTTTATTTCTGGCCTCTCATGGCTTTAAGAGGAAAAAAAACAAAACTGCACCAGATGACGTGTGCAAGGTCATAGACCTCTTTTAATGATTGTATACTCTAAAGAATAAGTTGGAAAATTTAGAAAAAAAAAAAAAAACTCAGGTAGTTCTCGGCAGCCCTGCCCTGCAGGGTGTCTCAGTGAAACGTGTCCCGTAGTGATGATGTAGTGATTTTTTTTTTCTGTTATGACCTCTCAATACTAGTCTGATTCTTTTGTGTCCATTTGCATATTATAAAACACATTATTTCTCAATCTGAAAAAAATAATGCTTTCTATTAATTTCCCCAGTTTACTTAAGTTTTTCTTTTTGGCCAACTATTTGTTTTTCCAAACACAAAAGTACAAATACTCCACCTCACTTGATGCTCATTGGCCCTTTTAGAATGTATTTTTGTTTTTGAAGAAAGGGGGTTGATTGGGATCAAGTTGATGCCCACTCGCTACAACCTACTGCTCGTAGCAATACGAGACAGAACAGAGGCCACAGAAAATACTCTACTCTGCTAAATGTTTCACACCAGCACTACTTTCAGCTGATCAGTGGAATCAGATGGTTTTGGAACATTGATCATCTTCATATTACAGGTTTAACATGAGCAAAGATGGGGAAGTGAAGTGAAAACCGAAAGCCAACTTGTCCAAAGTTGTGTTCTGTTCTGTCCTCTTTCCCTACAGCAGCAGGTTGTGTGTTGAGTGTGTGTTGTGTTTGTGTTTGTGTTTGTGCACTGCATATGTGTTGTCGTTGAGCAGAAATCCACTGAATGTATCCTCACAGTCCAAGAGGCAGGGCGAGCCAGTGTGGCCAGCTGAGTTTAGATGAGTGCTGCTGGCACATCCACGTACATGCCATCGTGTGTGTGTGTGTGTGTGTGTGTGTGTTTCCTAGTTTGTAACAAAGTGTGTGTTTGCCAGCACACCTCCCCCTCCTCTTAACACACACATTCAAACACACGGTGCTGAGTGGAAGTGCAGATGTCAGGTCTTCAGTTTAAATAAGGCAGGGGAGACTATAATATATCGGCCACCTGCTGCTCTCCCGGTCTTCTGTGGACTTTAAACATTTCCTATGCAGTTTTTTTGTTTACACTTAAATAAACTTGTATTTCCTTGAATTCAGATGTTGCGACTCTTTCTTTGCTCTTCATAAGCTGCACAACTACTAAATAAAACTCATTTATTAATGTGACTGTTTTGCTGAGGTGAATTGGTGCATTGTTTTAACAAACAGGGATACATCATAAACAGTGCCTTCACGCCCCTCTGAGGCTTTGAATGTATCAAGCTAAAGTTGTAAAGCATAACTTGAACTCTAGACACTCCTTACTGTTCTCTGCCTCAGGTGATAGATAGTAGCTTATACATTTGGGACTATATGCATTGAGCAGAAGGTAGCAGATGGAAGTCTAGATGAGTATATCCCACCTCCTCACTACACACAAGTGATGCACCTCTGCTGGAGTGATGGGCTCTCATCATGTTTTTAGTCCAGAGAAATTGACAGTATTAACGGACTAACCCGCTCAGGCCATTAAAACAAATTCACCCAGTGTCAATTTTTTTAGTGATTCTTAAACTGGTAGTCGCTGTCTGTGTGTGTACAAGTAGAGGCAAGTAACAGTCATATTTATATTACATTATCATTATATTTATATAGTAATTTACAAGAGTGTCAAAATGTGATCTCAGGTACATACTAGACACAGACACAGACTAGTGCATAACATGCTGTCATCTCCCCCTAGTGGAGATAGAAGAAAAACAAACGTAGCCGCAAGCGGTAATGCCGGGTTGATGCCCAAATGTTTTTAGTTTTTGTAGCATATGAGCGCCAAATTGTCAAATTTCACAAAGCCATCTAGCTCATTTTGCCATCCAAACACTTTCACTCTGACCCCAGTATAGGGATTTAAAATGTTCCCTTCTTATTTAAACTACCTCTAGGTCAATTTTTGGGTGCCTAAACTTAACATATATACCAAGTTTTGTGTTCATTGCACAAAATGACACTAAAATGTCCATTTTTGTGTTCATTTTGTGTCATTTTGTGCACATAATTTGGTGTTAGGCCACACCTTTTTACAAGTTTATTGGTTAATGGCAGCCAGGTTTTCTGATGGTTAATTACAGCGCCACCATCTGGCCTATTGGAGTCACATTTTTTGAGAGGCATTTGCGCATGAATATCTATCACTCTGCCAAATTCATGTCTCTGTGATGTATCATCTCACAGGAATTTGCAAAACCGCGGATCCTCATAGGGAACGTGTCTTGGTCTCCCTTCACAGCAGCCCTGAAGCACAAGAGCCCTTCAGCAGGGCAAATGCTGGAGACTTGAATGCTGGTCCTCTAGTTGCAGGACTGAAAAAATACCTTTACACTGTTGGATCTCAACAATCTGAAATGTTCAGTGATTTTGCGACGACGTTTTGTAATTTACTGTTTACTTTCTCTCAACCTGCCTCATCTGCTTCTACTTCAGTTAGTGTTTTCCAACATTTCCCAGAATTCATTCAGATTTATTTTTTCCAGTCAAGATAAAGTGAGAGTGGAGAGAGAACAATGCCGTGGTGTACATACACACAACACACACACACACACACACACACACACACACTACTGATGACTGATCTGCAAAGATGGAAGCTGTGACTGCATTGCATTCTGGTCTATTAAAGCTACTGTCAGTGGAGAAACTGGTGTCTCCCTGTATGATTGTCAGTGCAACGTATCATATCAGTGTAAGTCAGTGATTTCAGCAACTTTAAACCAGGAATTAATCTCTGCAGGAGTTCAAGTCAGCCTTGGGCCTCATGGTACCATTTGTTATGTTATTGTCATATGTTATTGTTTTATAGAAGCCTACAATGGACTAAACACGTTGTTGCTATATTTCCAGAACCTGCAAAGAATCTGCCCGTGCTTGGAAAGGATTCAATATGTTCCTATATATCCCTGTTTACTTTTATGAGTTGTCTTAGTGAGGTTCTCTCAGCCTAAATGGTTCACAGTCTCAGTTGCAGTTCCCTACCTCTACAACTTGGTGTCAGCAGCGCCACATCTCACGTTCAGCTGAAGGGATCTCTGTCACGTGGGCTAATTCTGGTTTGTAGTATATTTATTCAAGGTTTTTATCAAATCAACAGCACCACATATATATTGTGTAAATAAGAACACGAGCTGCGAAATGCACTGTGGAGATGCATCGATCCGGTTGAGATCCAGCTGTGTGTGTGTGGGTGGATGGGGGGAGCTAGAGAACAGAACTAAACTGTAGGTTATTGAAAACTGCAACGACAAGACACGAAGAGGTGTTGCTGATCAAACAACAGCTGGCTGGTGGGACCTCAATCATCTCCGCAGTACAGAGCTGGGAAAACAGGAGCAGACGAGCACCTGCATGTGTAAGCCCCAGCAGATGGCTGAGAGGTCCTCGGTTGGTGTGTGTGTGTGTTTGTGTCTATGAGCAGCCATGTTACCTCCCAGAGGAGCCAATTAGCTGTAGCAGACTGAGAGAGCGCCACAGAGATCCAGGTTGTTTCACTTTGGCGACAGCAGAAACTCCATCACTCCACCACTCTGTCCGTAGCATCAGTCACCTTTTAGTCACCAAAGAGCTGGATGTCATGTTCTTAGTGTTGCCCAATCGGATGCACTGTATATTGAGGAGGGTGGGGGTCTCTTTCTGGTCGCACCAAAAAGTCACAGATGCATCATTTTGTTGCACTTTTCATGAAACGCCTTTGGAGATCTCAACTGATCATCATGGATCGGTTGCTGTAAATATTAGATGCCACTACAAGCCCGTTTGAGCTGAATTTAGTGTTTTTCTGGACTGGGCATTACCGAAAGCAGAAAGCAGGATCCCACTCATTGTGTTACTGTTAACCTGAGATGGTGAGGCGTGGGCAGATGCGAGCGACCAGAAGTACCTCTCATCCGAGCAAAGAGAGCAGGCAGCGAAGGCAGCTGACGTATAGTCTTGACGTCGAGGT
>OOFE01015608.1:0-11811 GCA_900323365.1 Monocentris japonica
AAAAGCCTCTAGGACTGGACAGCTCCAGAACATGTGAACAAGAGTCCCAGTAAACACTTAACACCTCTGACACCTGGCAGAGTCCCCACCATTAAGCTTGTTTAGTCTATGAGGAGTATAATATGTTCTGTGTAAGATGTTATATTGAATTTTCTGTGTTTGGTGGATATCAATACAGTCTGTGACCTTTCTAGGAGAGTACGCCAGTCCCCACCATCATAAGAACACTCCAGATCCGATTCCCATTTTTGCTTTATTGAGGATCTATGGTATGCTGGGAGGTTATTAATAAGGGTGTTGTATATGGAAGTTAGGCCCTTTTTGTAGAAGTAAGTCTGGCATCAAGCAACCGGATTTCCAAAGGGGATTCCTCTGGTATATTAGGGAATGATCCCAACAACTGACTTCTAATCCAATGTCTTATTTGTAGGTACTTGAAAAGATGATGCCTTGCTAAGTCAAATAATTCAGATAATTGGAGGAAGCTAGCAAACATTAATATATAGGTCACCAATCGTTTTGATACCTTTCTTAATCCAACTTTGCAGAATACTGTCAGCAATAGCAGCATTGAGTTTTTGATGTAGCTCAGCCACAAACATTTTCATTTGTCTGCTTTAATCAGAAGGTTCACCTTTTTTAAAAATGGCTTTTGGAATGATGTATTTTTGCTGTCAGATAACTATAGATAACAGTTTTAATGTGCTTCCTCTCCAGGACCCAGAGAAGAAGATGAAGGAGAGCCAAGAGGAGGAGGAGAGAAAGAAGCGTGAGGAGGAGGACAAGCAGAGGAATGAAGAGGTAAAAGAGCAAGATGAGGAGGAAGAGGAGAAAGATGAAGAAGAGGAGGAGGATGAGGAGGATGAGGAGGATGAACAGGAGGAGGAAGAGGAGGAGGATGAAGGCACAGACTCTAAACTCAAGGATGAGTTATAAACTCCTTACAGGAACTTAATTAGAAGAGAATCTGAGTCTGTCTGTGTGTCAATGAGCCATTGGAACAACGCTGGAAACTGAGCTGAAAGACCTTCATGACCGACAACCTGGGGTGGGGGGGGGACTTCTGTTTTAGTTTACAGGACAAGGTAATAGGTGAAAAGGGCCACAAGTTTTTTTTTGTTTGTTTTTTTTTTTTTTTTTTTTGGTTTCCATTTGTGATTGTTATTATTATCATTATTAATAGTAATAATAAACAAGGAGGCTGTAATAGTAATGTAAACAATGAAGCTGTTAGGAAGATTGTCAAGACTGAAAACTATTAAACAATACCCATACCTGCTGTTAATATGCAACAGTAAATATAAATTGTCATTTGTGTTCTGCACATAGGTGAGTTTTTATGAAGTATATTGTCATCTTTGTTACATGAAAAGTTATGTTTGGGATATGGCCCATACCTTGAAATTGTTTTGTTTACCTCATCATGTGTTTTTGCATGTTTTTTTTTTGTTTTTTTTTTCCCCTTTTTTTTTTGTTGCCATCATGTCTCTGGCTCTGTTCAGACCTCATGTAGATCTCAGAGGATTTGATAGGGTTAGACATAACATGGAGTCATACTGCCACCCTGCCTAGTCCTATCTAATCCTCTCATATTCAAGTATGGCATCAGGACAGAACCAATAAATGCGATGGCCTATTCAAAAATGCCGTTACCCATGGGATGATGGTATGGGGTTCCTTGCATTATTTTGTACTGTATAGTTAAAATAACATTTTTCTCTTCAATGCAGATAGTTTTGCGTGTCTAAATAAACCGTGCATTTACTGTAGATTCTGAGATTTAAGAACATTTGAGTAGCAGGAAAGAGCTTCTGTCCATTGGTACGTATCCCTTTTTGTTTCTTTTAGTAGTGGTCTGTCATAGTGGGTGAACATTGCTACCAGTTGTCTCATTTCTGATGCCAACATTTCTGCATTGCTGTACCCCAACAAACTGTCCCAAACTGACTCAACGCTGGTCCTTTTGTAAAGACACATTTTCTACTAATGCTAGGAATTGAAGTGGGACAATGTGTTCATTTTGCTGTGTAAAAAGAAAGGAGTTCTGTCCAATAAATACAACCAGAACGAAATGAGTGGAAGTCCATTCTCTATGAAATGTCTTGTTATATTACAGTGTGCCTGCTATTTACTTTGGCTGCATTGTAGGCTACATAACTAACTTAATGTGAATAAGACAGACCCTTGGGCCGTTTCACTATATTTGCTACCCAAGTAGCATTTTGCTGTTATTCCTATTTACATTTCTCAGACTTCTCATTGGTTAATTTATGAAGTTAATGATTTTTAGCTATATGGCCTGTTTTGGCTGTAGGGGTGGTAGATGACAGATAATGGAAGTAGCACAAATACATTTCTAACTAAAATAGATCTAAACATTTATGAGTAAATTCCACCGTACACAGACAGTCTGCATTCCAGTCTTGGATTTCCATGAGTCCTGTTGGTGAAATCCAGTGCCAGGTTTTTTAGCGTCCCCTATGTGTGTCTGGCTGCAGCGCAGAATGAAAGCAGTGGGAACAGAAACACTATGGCTGCCACTCTGTCTCTTACTCAGGTAACACTGTCTTACAACTCAAATCTAACGACCAGAAATGATTTATGTCATCTATGTATTGCTCATAAACATTTTAACAGTGTTGGTTAATTTGGGTAGGCAAAAACGCGGGCGTATCGCGATCCTTAGCCTCCTTTTTGGAAGTTGTGTCCTGCTCTGACTGGGAAAAGTTTCTGTCTAATCTCTTTGGGGACTGCGTAAGGGCGTAGCTAGCTAGCTAGCCTGCTAGCTAAGTGCTAGTTTGTGAGCTGTGTGGGGCTGTTATAGAGTTGCTTTATCAGACTGATGCTAAACACACGTTACTTGGTTTCGTTTCGATTGGGAACGTAAATAATCATGTTTGTACTGCCTTAGGTTACTGCGGGCTACTTGGTCTTGGTCAGAGGGATGTTATACGAGCTCCCCATGTGTTGTTTTGTTGTGGCTCCACTGTCAAAATGTCTTTGCTTGACCCATTGCTGTTGCACAAATAAAGCAAGTAATTGGTTTCCCTGGTTGCACAGTCAGTGTTGAGAATCCTCGCTGCTTATTTAGCTTGCTAGATGGTTAGGCTCAGTAATCCGTCTATTTATTGCTATTATTAGAAGTGCACAGTCTTCACTGGGTGGGTTTGTGTGTTGTCCATGACCTTTGGATATCAACTAGCCTTATTTGCTATGGCTTCCTGTGAGGTTTGCCCTGTGTCCATCCAGAGCAGAAAGTAGAATATCTGGTTACAAAGATGCTTATGTAGCTAGTGTAGTGTTAACAGTTAGCTGTTTTGCTCCTAGTAAGAGGAAGTGTGCTTCAGTGAACTCCACTTCTGCTGTCACAATGTGTTATTCTGCTGCTAGCTACAGTATGTGGAAGTTGGTTGGTTTGCGCAATTCAAAAGCTGCCTTATTTATTTGGAAGCACTCGCGTCTAATAACTAGGCTACCGTGCCAGACTTACTTGAGCCACTGGGTTTGTACCTGTAGAGCCCTAGCTTAGATGGTTACCTCTAACATCAAAGAAAGAGCTGTCTGCCAGTACCATAAACTTATAGGGTCAGGGAAACCCAGTCTGAACACAGCAGTTTTGCCATCATTAGTTGTCACAGGTGGGTTCCTACTTGTAAAATAAAACCCTGTCAGGATTAGTCATATGCTTAGGCTGCAACAGGGGTTGATTAAAATTTTCCCTCAAGTCACTTGACTGATTCTCTAAATTTTGTGTGCTGTCATGCCATGGTGTTTCTACTGAGAAGCTCTGTCCTCATACTGTAGGTTTACTTTAGGTTGTTGGTAGTAACATTGCAGTGTTCCCTTGCAGCAGGTGGATTAGGGTGTAGAAATTTCTAGAGCAAACTAGACGGGCCTGCCCACTCCTGTACTGTAACACATCTTGCTATCTGTTGCAGTTTTGTATAGACTAGCTAGAGAATGATTGAGGGGTGTTTTTTCAATGTTCAATTAAAGAGTTGCCAGTACAATGACCACAGTGTTGCAGCTGCCAACAGTTCCAGGCACACTATTGTGTGTCATAGAAAAAGTGGCATTGGCTAGAGAAAGATAAGTGTGTGTGTGTGAATAGTCATCAGATTATGAATTGGCAATTGACATAGCTGATGGACAACAATGCTGAGCGTAGGCTATGTTTTTCTTGCAAGTCTCACCCTCTGGGTTCAAGCTATGTAAATCTTTAACAAGACTGAAATCCAAGAAGATCTTTGACAGTCACTTGCTTTTCTTTTATATTTGAGGTGAATTTGCATTTTTTTGGGGCGGCACAATGAGGACGAGGGCTTCTGAAAGAAAGCCTTTACCAACTGATTAAATGGCCACTCCCTAGTTTTATCACAATACAGATAATTTTCCTTTCTTCCTTTCCTTCCCTCCCTTACTGCACCTAAAGCACAACAGAAAATTGTAGTCTTACAACTGTAGGCTATCTGAAGAATTAAATGCCGATTCTTTTCCTGTGCAGCCCAGCAGTAGACCATCAATTCAAAGAAAGGAAGAAATGGGGGGAGGGAAGGAGGAAATGACATAAGGAAAAATTAGCTGTTGTCTGTGCAGATACACGCTGTTGTTGCTCTGTGAGTTGACCATCAGGAGCCACAGGAAGTGTAGCCTATATTGTGAAGTCAGACGACACTCACAAGTCATGGTCCTTCTACTCAGGAAATCAGCAGAAACCTTCTGTAACCTGACTCATACCAAGGCCACTGTCTGCTAATATAGGACTTGCACTTTATTACATTAGTCCAGAGAATATGGAGTGTGCACGACATTGCCAGGAAACATGGGATAGGAGTGCCTCTTTCATACAATCATTAGTGGAATTATTTAGGGTAATGCTGTCAAGGCTGGAGTCATTGCTTTGCCTTGTCCTACCCAGAGCTGTAGGCTAGCATCCATAAGCTGCATATTTTATCGAAAAACAAGAATGTGCTCTCCAACTGTTCTCTTACAGTGAAACAGGTCTTATGACTGCTGTTCTTTTGCAGAAAGGACTGAAATGAAAAGACTTTCTTTCCTTTTGTATGAGGAGTTCATACGTACCTGGAAAATGTACAGGGTGGTTGACAAACAGCTGTTTTAGTCACTGATATGTACATGAGGATGAAAAATAATGCTGAGATTTGACATATTGGTTGATGCCTGTGTGTTTGCCTCCCCCATCTGTAATGTATCAGCCTGGTTTTTTGGCAGCTGCCTTGGCACAGTGGACGATACACTTGGCCAGCAGTCAAACAAGCACTTGTTGATCATTTGAGCTTGTGGACTGGATCTGTGACTTCCACTATTTAAAGTTTATTTTGTATCTGAAATATATTTAGGGTCAATATATGGATTTGGTGATTATTATTCCTAGGCCGAAATGACAGAGACCAGTGCAATTGTTATGGTGGTGTTACAATTTATTGATAAATGTGTTGAAAATGAACTCTTGATGGTTACATTCTGTAAACTGTGTTTAATGTAGAATTCATGTCTTCCCCAGCTCTCCAGTGGAAATCCCATCTATGACAAGTACTATCGGCAGGTAGGCAACTGTCTCATCACAACAGCAGAATTCATGGGTTATGCAAAGATAAGGCTATGTTATTTTGTCAAGAACAATATTTCTTACACATTGCCTAAATGGTGTGTATATTATAAGCAATGCATTTTCCCATAACTCCCATCAAGGATTGATTGAATTCAAACAGAGCTTTACATGAGGTGTTCTAAGACAGTGGTGTCCAATCATGTGCCATGGAGGGCCGAGTGTATGCAGGTTTTCACTCCAACCAAAGACTACACCAGGTGATTTCACTGATTAACACACCCTCAACCAGAGAGGAGGGACTAATCAGTGAAATCACCTGCTGTAGGGTTTGGTTGGAGTGAAAACATGCATACACTCGGCCCTGCAATGAGAAAAATGTTTAGCATTCGTCTATCATACAGGAATATTCCACGGACACAGAAATATTTGTTACATCTACTGTCCGGACACTGTGACCTTACTATTGCTTTGTAATGTTGGCGAGCTAGGAATTTCAGATGAATGCCTAAAATACAATATATCAATGAAAAACGGACGGGATGAAGAGAAATACGTCAATTCAAAGAGATGCTCCATGGTGTTAGCTGTATTAAACCACTGCAGCGTTGCAGTGAACAGCGATCTCTCTTCTCTCCTCAGATCTAGTCTCTCTGTCCAATGAGGGAAGCTTCTCCATGAATAAATAATGGTTCTCTTTGCCAAACCTGTCAGAGGAGCGAGCCGGAGCCTCATGAAAGAGGCCTAAGTGTTGGGGTTAGCGTCGACCCAATACCAAACAAACAGACTGCTGAAAAAATGGCTTGGGTTTATTGTCAGTATTGATTAAACTGACTCTGCTGATTCCCCTATCCTGCAGGGCAATTCTCACAATTTTTGACTTGTCTTTAGTTGCTTCCCTAACACTGCCATACCTCTTTGTCAGCATCTTTGCCAGCAGCACAGCTTTATCACTGATGTTTCTAAAATTGAATGAGTTCTAATGTGTGTGTGTTTTTGTGTCTGTTTTTGTGAGCAGGTTGATCCGACGGGCAGTGGACGGGTGGCAGCAGCTGATGCTGCTCTGTTCCTGAAGAGGTCGGGCCTGGCTGACCTGGTCCTGGGGAAGGTAAGCGCTCACAGCAGCACAGCAGCAGCACTTTCCTGTTGTCTATTTACTGTATGTTGATGGTGATAAACAGATGTTAAAGGAAAATTCCACTCTCAAATACTCTTACACTGTTAGATATCACAAATCTGTGATGCTCAATGCCTTCCAGGAGTTCTTTTGTGATGAAGCATTGTAAGTTACTTTTTTGGTGTACCCAATTTCCCTCAACCTGCCTCGTCTATATCTACTTCAGTTAGTTATTTCCTACATTTCCCCAAATGCCTTTCGACATCCCCAGAGAACGTGCTTGAACTTGATGCATCCAGTGGTTGGTTTTATGTGTAGGTGGATAGAGCGGTAGTGATGGCAAGAGTTTTTCCAGCTGAGAAAAACGGAGTCATGCCCCATGCTCAAAACACATGTGTTGTGGCTACATTGCATTATGGCCTATTGAGGCTACTGTTGGTGGAGAAATTGGTATCTATGCAACAAGTTAAAATGTGTTAAGGTAAATTTTCCCTTTAGCTCATTCAGTAAGTCACTTTTTGTATTAGAACATTAATCGATTGTAATTCCCAAATCTAAAATGCATATGTCTCTGTAGATCTGGGATTTGGCAGACTCTGAACGTAAAGGGTGCCTCAACAAACAGGTACAAATAACGTGGATTTGCAACATAATCGATTTGTCTGTTTAAGATGCAGCATTTCAAGTGTTGGTAATCGGTAGACATTACTTACCATACCTCTATACCCCTCAGCAATATTTCATAGCGTTGCGGTTGGTGGCCTGTGCTCAGAATGGCCTGGAGGTGGCGCTCAAGAGCCTCAATGTGGCTGTTCCTCCACCTAAGTTTGTAAGTTTTGCTTTTGTCATTGTGTAACTTGATTCAACAGTAACACCCATAGGTAAAAGCTGACTGTTCTGACTGTTAAATCCACAATAAGCTCACTGCCACAATGCTTACATGTAACATTTTATTTCGAATTCAAACATGAAGATAATAAATTTTCATATCAAATTGTTGTTTATTTGCCTGCTGGAAAAACAAGTTTGCACTGATCTTAACTGGATTCTGTCAATCCCTAGCATGACACAAGCAGCCCGCTTTTACCAGGGGGAGTGGCTATTGACATTCCCTGGGTTGTCAAGGTGAGGCAATTACAAGCTTTCCTTCAGTGTCCACACTATTATACAACAGACTTGTACAGTCGTACCATTTCATTAGCGTATGCTCCTGAACATAAAATGATGCTACCTGGAAAATTGGGGGGAAAAAAAAGCCCAAGTGCACAACTTGACACTCAAAATAGTAATGTTTATTTTAGTCTTTTAACAATTAATACCAGATATTGACTAAATCAGTATGGTCCTTTATGCGTTATTGTCGCTACTGCTAGTGCTTTGAAAAAGGAATTATTATTAATTAAATTATTAAAATCTTGTTTGAGAAATATCATTTGACTATAAATGTGTCTTAGTTTTTGAGAAATGATGAAACAAAAGAGTTCTTGGTAGTGGATTCAAACTTTTGGACCCCACTATAGTTTGTTGACATTGATATTTCCTTTCCTAGAACAATCTGTTTGAGTAGCTGCTTCATGATAAAAGCAAACTTAAGTTCTCAGGCTCTATTCATCCTGTGTCTGTTTTTTCTCCAGGCTGAGGAGAAGATGAAGTTTGACGCCATCTTTGACAGTCTGGCTCCAGTGGGAGGGATTCTAACAGGAGACAAAGTCAAGCCCGTCCTGCTCAACTCCAAGCTGCCCGTGGACGTCTTGGGCAGGGTATGATCCCCAGATGACGGCTTGTAGTTTAGTTTAGTTCATTTACGTAGTGATCATGCACTGAAACAAAGTGATAAAGTATAGTGATTTAAAAAAATAAAAACTCCCAAGGGGTTTATTAAAAAACATCTCAAGATAGCAGCAAACAAGAAATCAAGGTGATAAGCAGCGACAACTGAATTTTATATATAACAGACAAAACAACAAAATAACAACAAAACACATACAGTAGGTGTGAAGGGAAGTGAAATTAAAAAGCACTGATGTAGAAAATGAAATCACAGAGGAAGTGAGTTTGGTAGTGAGCGAGAGCTTTCAGGGACACATGTTCATATATCACTTATAGTTTCCTATTGATGCATGCTTAACAAAAGTGTTTCTGTATGTGTTGAAGGTATGGGAGCTCAGTGACCTTGACAGAGATGGAATGTTGGACAGAGATGAATTTGCTGTGGTAAGAAATGAGCCAATCACCCCAATAGACAAACAGAAACCCCATACATTATGAATGTAATCTGCCATTAATTTCAGTTCAAGCTATTTTTGAACTGGTATATTCAACTCTGTATACGATCATCCTTGATATATTACAGAATTCATATCTAAAGTATCTATAAGTTGTCGTTTGTGTGCACTGCTTGTATCAGGCTTGCAGCCTGAGTAGAATAAATTCTCCAGTGAAAAAGTTGAATTTGAGACGTGCGGAAGTGTTAAGGTTGAATTACCACGAGAGGGTTTGTTGGTAATAGTTTATTATTGATTTTTGTCCTTCCCCAGGCTATGTATCTGGTCTACAGAGCTCTGGAGGGGGAGCCTGTTCCCATGTCTCTACCATCTCCCCTGGTTCCGCCCTCCAAGAGGAAAAAACCCTCGGTGCCTCCTGTGATGCCCTTGTTACCCTCGCCTCCCTCCATCAAAGACAGTCGCTCCTCCCACACTGGGACTAAGACCATACCCCATCCCCCTAAACCTGCCCCAGCTCCCGCCCCAACGGCAACAGCCGCCCCTGTGAGTACTGGACCCATCACTCCTGGGAATAAAGTATATGAAAAGCTGTTGGATATTTCAACAAGGCTTAACTAATACTTTGCATTTTTGCAACATTTGAAAACCGTGACAACAAATGCTTAAAATGATTTCAAATTGGCTAGTTCAGTGTGTTTTTCAAAAGAATGAGAGGACAGGTAATGTAAAGGTAAGTGAATTCTGAGGTTGAATTAATATTGTCATCAAGCTCTTAACTTCCAGACATAGTTACAAGGTAAAAATGTGTGTTTATGACTGCATGCACCCTTGTTCATGTGTCTGTCTCAAAACATATTGAACTCACTGTACATGCATGCAAAAAATTGACTCCAAATGTTTGGATTTGAAATCCAAACAAATGAGGTTAAACAACAAATTGTCAGCTTTTATTAGAGGGTATTTGTATAAACATTGGTTTCACTATTTAGAAATGACTGCTTTTATACATAGTCCCCCTATTTCAGAACAATATTTATTGGGACAAATTGATATCACGTACAATTAAGCACCAATGTTGAGTATTTGGTGGCATATCCTTTGCATGCAATAACTGTATGAAGCCTGAGTGAATCCACCAGACGCTGGGTATCTTCTCTGGTGATGCCCTGCCAGGTCTGTACTGCAGCAGTATTCATTTGTTGTTTGTTTTTTGCTTTAAGTCTCATCTTCAGTAAATTAAATGTATGTTCAATGGGATTTAATTCTGGAGTTTGACTTGGCCAGTCAAGAAGTTTCCAGGGTCTGAAAAACCCCCTAGGTCCTATGGCAGTATGTTTCGGATTATGGTTTTGCTGTAAAACGATGCACCATCCAATGAGTTTGGAGGCATTTGCTTGTACCTGAACAGACAAGATGTTTCTGTATACTTCAGAATTCATTCTGCTACTGCTGTCAGCAGTTTCATCACCAAAGAACACACATGAGCCAGTTCCAGTAGCAGCTAGCGGTAGCAGCCACGTTTCACAGATGAGTTGATATGCTGTGGATCTTGGCCAGTTCCTTTCTTTCTCCACACTTTCTTCTTGCCATCACTCTGTTAATCTTGGTCTCATCTGTCCACAAGGTCTTTTTCAGGAACTCTGCAGGCTGTTTTATGGGCTCCTTAGCAAACTGTAACCTGGCCATCGAATTTCTAAGGCAAACTAGTGGTTTGCACCTTGTAGTGTAGACTCTGTAGTTCTAGTGGTGAAGTCTGTTGTGCATGGCACTCACTGACACATCCACGCCTGCCTCCCGGACAGTGTTCCAGATGTGTCGGACAGTTTTTTCTTCATTATGGTGAGAATTCTTCGGTCATCAACTGGAGAGGTCTTCCTTAGCCTGCCAGGCTGTTTGTGGTTGTTGAGCTCACCGGTGCTCTTTCTTCTTAATGATGTTCCATATTGTTGACTTTGGTAAGCATAGTGTTCGGGCTATGTCTCTGATTGTTTTGTTCTTATTTTTTAGCGTTGGCTTCCTTGACTTTAATTGATACCTCTTTGTTCTTCATGTTGACAGACACCAATGGCAGACTCAAAAGGCAAATGCAAAGCCAAGAATCAAGACTAGACAGCTCTTTTATGCTGCACTGATGATGCAACAAAACACACCTGACTAATCAGAAACACCTGTCAAGCCAAGTGTCCCAATAAATCTTGTCCCCTGAAATAGGGGAATATGTATAAAAACAGTTGTCATTTCTTAATTGTAAAACCAGTATTTATACAAATGGCCTTTAATAAAAGCTGACAATCTGTAGTTTAACCTCATATTATATGTTTGATTTCAAATCCAAACGTTTGGAGTGTCAAATTAAGAAAAAGTTCACTGTATATCTGTGTGTTGGACTGTCGTTAATGTCTCTCTCGGCTGTCCCTCTCTCCTGTCCAGTGGGTGGTGTCCCCAGCAGACAAAGCCAAGTATGATGAGCTGTTCAGCAAGACAGATAGCGACATGGACGGCCTGGTGTCTGGACCCGAGGTCAGAGATATCTTCCTCAAGACTGGACTGCCCTCTGCTACACTAGCACGCATCTGGTAAGCAGGGATGGCAAAGTTCTCCATCAACCCCTCTGCCAACATTTGGGGCATAATTCTGCCATTCGCACACCCTGTCGTGGTTTATTTTAGATTTGACACTTTTCATGTTGTCTTTAACAGAATAAGAAAAAACTTGTATTCATCAAGGGCAATACATTTACAGAATACATCTTGCTGGAATTTGAGCTGCACAGTTGATTCTTTAAAATCATATATTGTGTTAATTTCCACAGCTAATGATCGGAGAATAATTCTCTCTCTCTCTCTCTCTCTCTCTCTCTGTCTCTGTCTCTCTCTCTCTCGACAATGGAATATTGAAAT
>OOFE01015613.1:0-10924 GCA_900323365.1 Monocentris japonica
TAGTATCATCAAAACTATGAAATAACATGAAAGGAATTATGCAGTGACCAAAAAAATGTTAAACAAATCAATACTATCTTAGATTTTAGATTCTTCAAAGTAGCCACCCTTTGGCATTAGGCATTAACAAGCAAAGAAATTCCACAAATGAACTTTTAAAGGCCATAATCACTATGTGTGCTTTTAAAATAATGATTTAATCATTGATCTTCAACATTCTCCACCTCTAAATTTAAAATTTCAAGTTCTAAATGAAAACTACTCATTGGGAGTGCATTTCAAAAAAACTTTTTTTTTTTAATTTAAATTTTAGTTTTGAAAAGAAATTCATACATAGGGATCAACTTCACTATTTATATTTGTCTAAGAAACTAATTTCAAGCATTTAAGCATCAGCCTTTAGATCAAAATGTCTTTCAGATCATGAGAAACAGTCAGGTGTGTCCAAAATTTTGACTGGTACTGTATATATACAGGTATATATATATAAAATATACATAAAATATATAAAAGCACTAAAAATAGAATTTAAAAAAATTGTGGTATATAAAGATATGCAGCTGACAATTTCCATCCATGTTAAGTATGCATTCTTAAAATTTGCAATTGTTACTTGCAGATGTTACTGTGGTGTTTGCTGAATGTGTGCTATAATATTGGGACCATTATGAAAAGTAACTTTTATATACCATCTCTATACTAAAGTATCATCAGGACATTCTAAAAATATGAAAATATCTATTTATACAGTATCAATATATCGGCATAGGCAATTGTGTAGAGAATTGAGAGTGTGTGCAGAGAGAAATTCAAGGACTGGACGGTGGTTTATTAATGCAGGAGCAGCTCCGGCACCCATCTGCAGGTTTACTGTCCCTTGCCAAGCACTGGGACAGATTTTGAAGGGATTGTAGGTTCAAAGACACAAACAAGCCTATTTCTGTTCTTCCTCAAAGCTCACTGTGAGATAAAATTGCACGACAGATGTAGGTGCATACTTAAATCAAAGCAAACAAACTATTAATCAAAGAACAATGAAACAAACCAAATGTCAAGTTTCATACTCATTTGATATATGAGAAACAAAGTGTGCTCCCTGTCTGTAATGTGGTATTCTGAATGTTATGTAATATAATTGGTTTTCAGCGGATATACAACAGTAGGGAACGTGTATAACAAATAATGCCTTGTTTGCAGGAGTATTCATAAAGTCATGCTGCATTTCAAACTATGAAGCTGTGTAGTTAGCAAATAAAAATAACTAATGACAAAATGCTAAAAATAATAATAATAAATATATTGCTGTTACTTTAATCATTACTTTAGTTAATTGGTAACTGTAAGATGTTTAATGACTTACTGGGAAAAGTAATAATATTACTTTAAGGTGTTACCACCCAAGACTGGTCCTGTAGAGGGTGGGCCTGCAGTGGGACTTGGCCCTTTTCCTGTCATTGGCTTCCTCTCATCATATCCTCCCAGTGGAACGGCAGTTCCAGCATGACCACCTCTTTTGATGTTCCAGACATCAGCAAAATGCCTATGTGGGGATGGAGCTGGTTGAGAGTCAGAGAGACCCAAAGCAGCTCTATTAGGACAATGAACCTTTATAACCTTTCTGTATATATGTGTGTGTTTCAGTTGACGCTGACAAGACAATGGACTGATTGTAGCTGAAGCTGCTACATCAAGTGGACCTGAAAAGGCTGTTCATTAGAGACTGCTGGTCTATAAAGGGAGGACAGTATTTCTGGCAGCCGAATACAACAGACCAGCCAGAAAAGCCTCTCCAATGTGTTTCCTGAGACTCTGAGGGCAAAAAATTTGTTGCAACGTCATAGCTCTTCCAAGGTGCATGAATCAAAGTGAACCAAAAAATGAAATCATTGCTCTTGGAGAGACAAAGCTTTAAAGTTTAAAACAACACATCAGGTGTCTTGGCGGTTCAGTTGGCTAAAGTGTATACCATATATCTACAACATCCTGGGATCTCTCCATTGCGAACTGTCCAATAAAGCAAAAAATCAAAAATTCTCCAAGATCTACTCACAGACTGCGAATAGTTGTCACAGTGTGGGCTGAACGTGGTCACTGTGAGGGTTTCTGGTGTTGCTCTGTTCTCAGAAACACAGCTGATACTCTCGGTTGGGGTTTGTCCACTGCTTTGGTGAAAGCTTTGGCCTGCCTTGCTGGGTTAGAGGGCTTTGCTTTTGGGCGACACTTCTGCAGATGGCCAGTAGCGTCCTTCTCCCAAGGCTTTTGGGCAACAGCTGAAGATCTACTCCAGTGTGGTACAAGTGGTCAGATGAGCTGTAGGACATCATAATCTGATTGAATAGTGAACATGATATGTTTAAGATTAGTCAGAGCTCTGGCCAAGAGGCCAAGAGGTGGACCAGTAGGCATCTGTCTTTGTCTTGGGCATTGTCATAGTGAAGTCCTGTCCATCCAGATCCAGCTGGCCCACCAGCACACTGCGACTCGGCCTGCAAACTGCATCCTGTTCCCTCCACTTCCTCCCAGACCTCACTTCTCTGCCAGCCAAAGATACTTTTATGTCCCTGGATTCCCTGTGCTGCAGCACTCCTGACCATTAAAATCATCATCCATATTGTTGACGGAGAGCTTCAGCTAATACAAAGCAATGCTGCTCAGGCTTTGCGGTAAGCCCGGCCATCTGCAGAGGTAGTGGGCTCATCTTCCTCTCAAAGCCTGGGAGGATGCCATGCTGGTAAATCTGAGCCTTTGTACTTACCTGCTTGCCCTGATTTGTCCACTGCTGCCAGTCACAACTCTAGCGCCGTTCTAGTCGTCTGGATAGATGCCATGTCTTTCAGGGTGCAATCCTTTCTGATGGGTTTCTGTGTGATGTATGGAATCAGAGCACCTCCTTACCTGTGAAATCTTAACACACTGTTCAAACAGAATAAACATGTCCTCATGCCTGTCACGAGGGAAGAGAAAGAAATACTGTTTTAAGTGTCAAGTTTGTGATAGACACCAGACTTTGAAGATCTGATTATGGCTTGATGATTTGAGTTACAGTTGAAGGTATTGGGGTCAAGATTTCAGATGTTTTGCTGAGCTCCATGCTCTTTCTCAGTAATGTCCTGCACATCCCTGGGGGTTGCCCAGTACAACCACAGTCTTCTACTGTTATCCACTAGGAACTTCCCAGCACAATCACAGTCTTCCACTGCTGGTCACTGGGAGCTGCCCAGTACAACCACAATCTTCTACTGTTGGCCACTGAGCAACTCAACTTAAGCTGTTGGGGGTTCAATGAGTTAACACCAATAGGATGGCTAAAACAGACATAACTAATGTAGCTATATTCCTCTTAGTTCCAATCTGTGAGAAGAATAAGAAAATTATCTACTTACTTGTGACAAAGTGTGTTCTTCAAACCCCGGTGATGATTTGATGGCTGCCGGTCTTTCCCAATTTTAGCGTGAATCGGGCCCTTCGTCAAAGCTTATCAGGCCAGCAGCAGCACTTGATTGCTCCGGGTCCTTTTCTCACTTTAATCTTTTCACTGTGGGGCTCTCTTTGTTTTGTGCCTGCTCCAACTTGACGGATGGAAACTGAAAGAATCCTGATGTGCTTCCCCTCGAAAGCATCTGTTTGCACCCCCAAACAATTTTTTTTTTTTTTTGTCATTTTGCTCCAGTATAGACTTACACCGGAAGTGCCTGATGTGTAGATGTTTACATTGCGTGAATATTAGATATTGCATAAACTATAACTCTGATATTGTATCATAACAGCGTGTTGTATCTCTTGAGCAGCTATTATGCAAGGGAGGGCTCATTCTCAGATTAGATTTGTAATTCATATTGCGGATCAGTAACACAATGTGGGGAGTGGACAAAATACTGATTGTTTCAAGGAGTATTGACAGATTTGCAAAGTATGCGTGTGGCTTGAGGATCGAACTGTGCCAAAACTTGGGCACAACTTTGTGTATTTGTGCTGTTTTCCTGCTGAATTTTAAACATGGATATAAGCCACATTTCAAGCACCTTTTTCAGCTGATAAATATTAAAGCATTAATGCAGTGGATACATGTTATATTTAGCCTCCAAAGCTGCTTTAGTCACTATGAAACACAGCAGACACGCTCACACTGAAAGAGGCTTATTCAAATGATGTAAAAAGCTAAGTTGACACCACAGAACAGGAATTCAGGAACACTGTAACATTGCAAAGATGTGACAAAAATTTCAAACGGCGAAAATGTTTGATGTTTTTGAAAACGGCAACTCGAACGGAAAAGTTATTAGGGAGTTTTCGCACCCAGCGACGTAATACGAATCAAAGAGGGTCAGCGAAGGTGAATTATTGAGCAATCCTAGTTGACTCTTCAACCAGATAGCCGCAAACTGTCAAGCAGGTTTATCAATCAAATGAAGGAGTAAATGCTTTTTAAGGATGGTTAACAAAACCCTTGGAAAACATAAATAGGAGATAGTCTGCTGTACATACTGTAGATATTTTACTTTGAATATCTGAAGCAGATCTGTGCCAGTGAGGGGGAACTTGTGGGTTGCTGCCACAGAGTTAGTGAGAGTTCTTTGGGCCTAGTATCGTTAATCCATGTCTATGAACAAGTGTGACAATAAGCTCTCTGTCTGAACAGCAATCCTCTTAGGCGAAGCTTTGTGGGTAAACTTGCCTCATGCAAATTCTAAACCCCATTAGCTTTGAGGGACTAGTCAGCTGCATTGAGATTAATGGCCAAGTGACTACTTGATTTAATAGGGTTATTTCACTTCTTCCGGGGGAAAAATAAACAACAAAGTTAATGCAAGACATTTGTCACTGACGTCCTCAATCTCTCCTCTCTGAGTGGGAGTTTTCCGGTGTGTGCAGATGTGTTACTCAGTCAGCCTGGCACCAGTGAAATAGTTTGCAGAAACTTTGCAGGTGTTTATATATTTCTTAAAAATGAATTGAATTCTATGCATGCTCTGCGATGCATGAATGAAAAAAGTAAAGAAGTTGCTGTTGTTTGGATGTTCTTAATTCTTCAATTTATTGGTCTATATCTTTCACTCTCCTGAAAAAAAAAAAAGCAAGGCTGGTAAACAAAAATCCAAGGAGAAAGGTAGTTTTTGTGCAAAACGTGATTGTGGTAAATTAGAGGATAAGGATTTTTTTTAAACTATAGTAGAGATAAATGCAGTGAGCACAGAAAGTGCTGTGCAATTTTCCATTACAGGCTGAGAAATGAAAATCCTTATTTATCTTTTTCCTTGCCGTCAGCTTACTCCAAACTTTGCTGCAGGGGATTACTGGATGGGTGGGTGAGGCTCTGTCACTACAGAGTGGGAGACAACACACTGTGACAAAGGTGATCTGAAAGCGCTGCCTCTTTCCCAAACTTGCAGCTGTGGAAAAATGATTAGCAGAAGTTGAGCATGAGCATTTAAATACTTCCGTATGACCTTCTCTCCACTGTGAAACACATGCACGCACTTGACTGCTGCGTGTCTCCTCACCTCCCGGCATGCACAGCCAGTAGCTTTCCGGAAGAGTTGAGCTTACCTAAAGCTGATTGATTGCCTTAACGGGTGAAATAAGTGGCATCTTCCAGCAGAGGGCTTAATGTTGCATTCACATGGTATGGAAACAGCAGCCGGAATGACTCGACGTTTAATAGACACGTCTTGGAGATGTTCACATTTGAAATCGTCAAGACGCTATTTGAAGTTTTGGTTGGTCGTGACCAGCTTTTTCACACTTTGAAAGAAATTTAGCAAGTGATACATTTCAAAGGTTAACCGTCAGTTGGACTCAGGAGCCTCAAGAATAAACCACAATCTGGCTTGGATGTGGAAGTAAAATTGTAATACCTATGGAGGCAAAGAACAGTGATTAGCTTTAGCTAAAATAGTGAACATTTATTAAGCACTTCCAATTTGCAGTAGTACAACACATCCTTAAAAAAGATTACATTTTCTTTTCTGCTAAAACAATGAACGCTAGCACCCTAGCATGATGGCTAGTTAGCTAAATATAGACCATACTCACTCAGGTTACTCGGTGCTAAAAGTTCTCTTAATAAGCTAAAGCTAGGCTAGCTAGCTTTAGCTTAGCCTTCAGTATCCTTAACAATTAAACTTCAGGTATTCCAATTGTGATATCCCAATAATGTCTCTTCTTTTCCCGTAACCCGGTGATGAGAAGTATTTATGTACTTAAACTTTGCCTTTTAGTTAGATAACTAACATTACATTAACCCTTTAGCAAAGGAAATTCCCCATCAAAGAATGTGAGCAGTTATCAACATCACAAAGGGCTGACAATTAAGTTTTATGAGAAATAACATTAACATTCATTTCACATTTTCATTTCACATTTCACCCTTGCATGTAATTCCCATGCATCCATCCCAGTTTTATCACATGAACCAGCTTACCCAGGTCATATCATGCAGTAACCCATAAATGAGCTACAAATGAACTGTGGATACATATCTTTTCAACTGTTGAACATAAACGCACTACAAATGAATGAACCACAGAAAAAAACAATAGAGCACTTTCAAGTGCACTATACTATTTTACAGTAAATCAAACATTACAATTTCAACCACAAACCACAAATCCACCAGTAGTGTCCTGACATGGCATTTTAAGTGTTGCAATCACAAAATGACTTATGTGAGGAAAATTGTTTATTTTGTTCAAGAAGTCAGAGAAATCACGGTCTATTACCGAACCCTGAGTTCCCAAGTAAAGTAGTATTTACCAGCTGAAAGCCAAGGTGAGCTATATTAGTGGGCATATTAGTATTTACCACCTGAAATAATGAGCAGTGACTGAAAAACATCCATCTCTTAAGCTTGAGACAGTTAAGAGCTTTATCAGCACATCGAGAGAGTGTGCTCTTGAACATAGATAAAGGTTCCATGATATAGGACGGGGCCAAGTTATTCACTGCTTTGAAAGTAATAAAATCTTAAAATCAATTCTAAAATCAACAGGTAGCCAGTGTTCATCCAGCCTCTGAAAGCTAGATGAACCGTTTTTCCCATGGGACATGTATGCAGCATAAGGTGTCATTTCAGCAGCCTGATGAAGCCAGAGCTCCTCACTTCAGCCTGGCCAGCCAGGGAGATGCACAGTTAGAATGGGTTTGAAGGCACCACGCTGGGAGTGGATTGTTGCTGACAGACTTGTCTCAGTACATATAGTCATATCCTGGGAAGGGAATTTCTTCCATAATATAAAGGGTGTAGACAAAATAATGGAAACACCTGACAATATCAAGTATCTAATAAGACGTAGGGCTATCCTGTCTATCCCCGTCGACTTGACACCACTCTTGATGCTGTTTGGCATATGTTGTCAAGATTTTCCAGACTATTTTTGTGACTGATACTCCTGCAATTCAGCCACTGACTATTTCGCTTCTTTGTAACTCTTTTTTGTTGCCTCATGTTGCTTTGAAAATTCACATATAAAAGTGGTGATTGTCAGACCTCTTTAAAAGCTGAGACATACTGCTGCACATTGGCATTCAACTTAATATGACTGCCCTGTGTAGCTGCCTTTGTAATTATGATTAATTACTTCAAAGTTAGTCCTTTTTGTTGTGGTGTTTCCATTATTTTGTCCTGTAGTACTTTGATATGCTAAACTGTGATTGAGGACACACAGTCAGGAATAAAGATTTCAGGCCTGTGAGGGTCTCTAGACATTTATCTCCACTCCTACACTGGGCCTCTTGGCTTGTCTCCACAACAGTACAGAGGTGCCATTCATCCAGCCGCTGACTGACAATCAGTGGCTCCGCCGTGGAACCAGTTCTGGCTGTGATTGATATGAGCTATTAGCCTCCTGCATCTGGATGTTGTGCACTGGAAATGGGGCAGGATGGATGCCTGGAAAGCACCACCCCACCCTATGTGTCAGTATTGATCCAGCCCAGATTGAGACCTCTAAATCTCCCAGCACCTTGGCTGGAAAAAGAAAACACTACAAATACCTCACTCAAACAGACTACACTGTTGGTTGAGTATTGCGTCTTTTGTTGCTGTGGTTTTAATCTTGAAATTTCATTTCAACTCAAAAGATTTTTTTTCTGAACCATCAGCAACACTGTGACATTTCCATGTTCTGGTGAAACAGATCTTGAAAATGGTAAGTCACCAGCTGTGAACTGTAGCAGCCAGTGTGTGTGTGTGTGTGTGTGTGTGTGTGGGTGAAAATCTATGTGTGTGGATTAGGTTTATATTAGGGCAAAGGTTACATTTAGTTTAGCATCAGGACTTGGGTTTAAGGTTAAAATTTTATTTAGGATTAGGTTTAGGCAGACACTTGGACACTTGAGTTGCAAAAATCAGGACTTGCGACTTGACATGGACTGCTCTTCTGTGAGACTTGACTTACTTGTGACTTGACTGCTTAAAACTCAACTTGACTTGAGACTTGACAGCAGGAACTTGACCAGATCTAATTGTCTATCAGCCTGACCTAGTTAGGCCTGTAAAGTCCTTTGAGGCTTGTTTGTGATAAAGAGCTATAGAAATAAACTTGGCTTGACTTGACTGGTGTGGATACACCTAATGAGTAACAATCAATAAATAACTCATAAATACACCACCAAGTCATAATCTAGGTTAACTAGAAGGAGTCGTGCTCCTGCAGCGCAAACAACATCCTCAATCATTGCTGAACAATAAAAAAAACAGAAAAACTGTTTAGCTACTTGACTTGAACTTGAGTTGTTTGCCGCTTTCCCCCAGTGCTCCTAAATTCTTTATGTAGTTCGTCTAAAACAGTAGGCGGCAAAGCCTTGGCTACTTTTCATATTGATAGAGTTGTTTTTCGTTTCTATAAATATTTAACATTATCACTGAGGCCTCTTTGTATGTATATTGTGCCTGTCGTTACGCAAACGTATGAATCATATCAATTATGCAGTTTGATCTGCAGAGATCTACAGTCCCCCAGAGTTATTGGCAACCTTAGTAAAGATGAACCATAAAGGCTGTAAAAAGTAAACAACACAAGTAATGAGATATATTATGTGTTCTGAAGATTCAAATTACTCAGCTGCAACTTTTTAAAAAAAAATCTATATTTTCAATGTGTGCTTGCCTTTATTCTGAGAAGATGGTTGATGTGATTACCTACAAGGTTTTACTGGCATTCAGAGAGACCTGAAAGACTTCTGACTTGATTTGGACTTGTGAAAGACTGGAGACTTGCGCTGAAAGACTTGAGACTTGGGACTTGAGACCTGCGCTGAAAGACTTGGGACTGGACTTGAGGTTTATCACAGATGATTTGAGATTGGACTTGGACTTGAGCCGAGACACTTAAAAACACCTATGGTTTTAGGGTTAAGTTTAGTTTTAGATTAGGACTTGGGTTTTGGGTGAAGATTAGAAAGGTTAGGGGTTGGGGAATGAATGTAGTCAATGAAGGTCCTGTATACAAATGTGTGTGTGTCTGTGTATCCTCCGGAAGGAGAGGGGGTTGTGTTTTGCTCTGCCAGGCAGACAGAGCTTTGATGTGGCCATAACTGGCAAAGCTCAATCCCTATGTGAGCCAAGCAGACATAGTCGCCCCCGTGGCCTCTGATCTCTACAAAGAAGCATCTCTACATCTCTCTCTCTCTTTTACTCTAATTCTCTCTTCATTCCCCCTGCTACTCCCACCCCCATCCTGTGTTTGCCTTGTACCTTGACATAAGCCTCCTCTGTCCACCTTCCCGCCACCTCACCTAAACTGGCGTCCTTCCAGTTCGTCGGGATTAGAACATTGTGCAGATGGGCACAAAATCACCAATCTGACGGGCGCCTCAGGTCTTTTGATGGATGGGCCTCTGCAGTATAGTCATGTTCATCCTCCTGTCAAACTTGATAGTCCTCTCATCACTCTCACTCAGCCTACAGCCCACACTTTCTCTCTATTCTCTCGCTGTGTTTTCTTTCATGCTCACCTCGCTTTCTTCGCTCTTGGTGATCCCGCCTCAGCATGATGTTGCCTGTTTTCAGATTTTTTGTTTTCAGCGCCCCTGCTCGTGTTGTCAAAAACTCTCTATCTTTCCATCTCATCCATGGTGTGAATGAAAGGTACATACACCGATCAGCCATAATATTAAAACCACCTGCCTAATATTGTGTACAGCTGACCTGTCAAGGCATGGACTCCACAAGACCTCTGAAGGTGTCCTGTGGTATCTGGCACCAAGACATTAGCAACAGGTCCTTTAAGTCCTGTAAGTTGCGAGGTGGGGCCTCCATGGATCAGACTTGTTTTTCCAGCACATCCCACAGATGCTCGATCGACAATTTTTGCAGTGTGACAGGGTGCATTATCCTGCTGAAAGAGGCCATTGCCATCAGGGAATACCGTTGCCATGAAGGGGTGTACTTGGTCTGCAACAATGTTTAGGTAGGTGGTACGGGTCAAAGTAACATCCACATGAATGCCAGGACCCAAGGTTTCCAAGCAGAACATTGCCCAGAGCATCGCACTGCCTCCACTGACTTGCCTTCTTCCTATAGTGCATCCTGGTGCCATCTCTTTCCCAGGTAAACAACACACACGCACCTGGCTGTCCACATGATGTAAAAGAAAAAGTGATTCATCAGACCAGGCCACCTTCTTCCATTGCTCCATGGTTCAGTTCTGACGCTCACGTGCCCATTGTAGGCGCTTTCGGCGGTGGACAGGGGTCAGCATGGACACTCTGACCAGTCTGCGGCTACGCAGCCCCATATGCAGCAAGCTGCGATGCACTGTGTGTTCTGACACCTTTCTATCATAGCCAGCATTAACTTTTTCAGCAATTTGTGCTACAGCAGCTCTTCTGTGGGATTGGACCAGATGGGCTAGCCTTCGCTCCCCACGTGCGTCAATGAGCCTTGGGCTCTCATGACCCTGTCGCCGGTTGTCCTTCCTTGGAC
>OOFE01015615.1:0-15391 GCA_900323365.1 Monocentris japonica
CCTCCTCTCTGGTTGAGGGTGTGATAACCAGTCGAATCACCTGGTGTATTGTTCGGTTGGAAGGAAAACCTGCATACTCTCGGCCCTCCATGGCACATGGTTCGACACCCCTGCCATAGACTCTAGCTGAGAAAGACACAACTAACAGTGGACACTACTAGTGTGTGGAAGATGTCCTGATGTTTACTTGACCTCAGAATGAAATTGAAGACATGCATTCTCTTTTTGCTTTGGTGTTAGGTTCAAATAAACATGCGAAACAGGGGTATGAATCACTTTCTCATGAAAATAATTAAACATTTTTGTCAATGTTACTTTTGTACAATCTACGAAATTTGAACATTGTCTTTGTTTTAAAAAGTTTATATGCAAGATGTTTTCATCACGTTTTGACAATGTCCTATGTAAAATAAAACCTATTTTGATAGCTCTCTTTTCCCTGTGTGTGAATTTGTGGACATAATGTAGTACACATAGGTGCCAGCAGGAGGAGAACTAATACTGTGTTAAATACATTTTCTCTTACCCAATACTACAGCGAGAATTACTGCTATAGGTTTTTGCCAAGAAGATGTCTAATGGCAGAAACTGGACCAAGATCATTTTAATCAAGCAAAGAACAGATTGGAGAACAAAGATCATCACTGTGGTAGTGTTTGACAGGTTAATGTTGGGGTAATTTATGTGCCATTGTCTAGTGCAGTCAGAAATGGGTGAGACGTCATGTGCTGTGCATGTGTTGAATGGTTATTGATATAGAGGACAGGGAATGGGCTGGGTGGTCGTGGCTACATGAGGATGACTCAGTGAATATCCAATGAATAAACACACAAACCTTCACACAGTCCCTGTTGTAGACAGTTCTGTTTGTGTTTCTTGGTGTGTGTGTGTAATGAATACCCAAAGGGGCTGATTCCTTAGCCTGAAGTCTCTGCATGGCCAGTCAGTTGTTCACAGAGGAAGGAAGCGGTCTGTCAAAATGTGTGTCTGTGTGTGTGTGATTTCTCCTTGAGTGAGTAGATGAGGGATAGCCTCCTCTTATGACCTCTAAGTCCATACGGAGATCTCTGGCATCCTTTCACAGCCAAAAGCCAAACTGATGCACAGATCCCGCTGCCAGAATGAGTTAGCATGTTTAGCTGTACTATGACCCTTGCCCTGGCTTTTCCTGATCTCAGGATTTGTGGGAGATGGGATCAGAGAACATGCTTGTGATTGTAAATTAATTGGCAAAAGAGTGCTACTCAGCCTCACTCTTCCTCATCTTGTTTACTTATCGCAGAGGAAATTGTTTTTGTGTCTGGTGGTCAACATTAGTGTTGCCTCTGCACATTTAAATGGGTGGTTTTACTTGGATGGGGAAAACCTGTTGGGGCTACAAACTCATGTCAGCGAGTTTAAAGCCCTGCCTCACAGGAAGTGAGGTCAAGGTGAGGTTTGCTGCTTCCTGGATGGTCCAGTGCCCCTCTTTCCTGTCTGTATGATCCTGCATGATGCCACATTTCCACTATCCTGGACTCCGCCCTATCTCTGTCCCACCCTAAGGCAGAGGCATGGCCCCTGATCCTTCAACTGTCTGGCCAATCAGTCCTGGATGGGTGAGGGAAGAAGTTGGAGGTAGGGAAGGGTGTAGGGATGTATGTCCAATCCCCCAAACAGCAGTGTGATACCGAATGATTCATCAGCAGTCACAGAATTCATCAATGGCTGCTCTGTTTCAGAGTTTACCCTCACATTCCAATCTTTTGTGTGTGTGTGTGTGCGCATTACTCAGTCACACAGCAACACATGCACTCTTAAAGAAAGAGCATTATCTCTGCTATTTCTCAGCACGTCAGTCCTTCCAGACTCCTCTGAGGAGATCCTGAGGACAGCTTTTGTCTTCTGACAAGAGGCATTTTATAATGATTACTGTTGTATGATTCAGTCCATCAACCGATATTTAACAAAAGGCCAATATCGGCAGACCGATATCGGTTTAACCCTAATATATACTGTATATACTATTTATAGTTCGCCACTCTTTCTGCCTGAATATATAGTATTGTGAAACATTTTATATAAATTTTGTCTTAGATGTTTATTTTTTGTTTTCTGCATTAGTGTTTTACATTACTGCTCTTTATAGTACATTTTTTGATATTTAGAAACTTTTCATTGCATTATTTTTGAAAGCATCTTCACTTTCCAGAATTTTTTTTACATTTTTTTAACAGACATTTGCACAGTACTGTATAATGTTGCCAACTTGTAAATACCTACAATGAGAGTTTGAACAAAGCCTGAATGCCATCAGTGAATACACACTCCAGTAGGCAAATAATGTCAGAGGTTTTCAGCTAATGAAGTCACACCAGGTAGACATACTAAAAAATGAAAATGTTGTATCACAGTGTTATGTTGCTTTAAGCTTGGTGATGGTGACTGGTGTGAAGGTAGTCAGCATATCAGGACTCAAACACACCAACACCCAGCTGGTTGCTATCAGGGGCCCCTGATACAGACCAGCAGGTCATCATTCTCCTGTTATTCTACACCAACAGAGGGGCCAAGATCAAAGACTGACAGACATACAGTACTACGTCTTATCTCGTGCAATATGGCACAGTGAAAAGTGAAAGTGAAAGTCACACACTTAAATCTGAAGACCATAGATATTATCATTTGCTGTACATTTCACATGACTGGTTAACATGTTTCAAGCCTGCTGTGCTCTCTTCATATTCACACTGTCAAGTTGTAAAGTCAAAGAGGTTAGTTTATTTATTGAGCACTTAGAGGTCAGAGGTCAAAGGCTGTCTAAAGGCACAGTAGTTGAAGAACATACATGCACATTACACAATACAAAATACACTTTAATTCTCCATGAAGGATCGGCTATTTATATTAAACTAACAAGACAAATTCTCACAAAAACAGGCTAATGAAACAAATTACAGGAGAATCTCATTCATCAGATATCCAAACAGATCGGTTCAACCAAAAGATAGCATATGCAAAATCTGGAGTGATGCAAAAATATATTCTATTGTATATTGTTGCAATGCCCTTGGTGATTCATGGTAGTAAAAACATTTCAACTGCTAATTAGACCATGCATGGCCTCTTGGAATATTTCAGTTTTTCCTTTTTAATAAATTTGCAAAAATTTCTAAAATTCTGTTTTCACCTTGTCATTATGGGGTATTGAGTGTAGATTGATGAGGGAAAAAATGAATTTAAACGATTTTAGCATAAGGCTGCAACATAACAAAATGTGAAAAAAGTGAAGGGGTCTGAATACTTTCTGAATGCACTGTATGTGTGCGTTTCATATTTTGAAAATGTTAGTCACTGGGATCTCCATGTATTTCATTCATACGTTACTCAACATTTCATCACTGAATATGGTCTCCATTTCCAAGGGGGGGGTTATGCTGTACCATGACATAAACACACCACTTAGAAAACAAGTCTTGTTGAAATGGGAAAGAGACATGTAATTGCTGGTGTGTTTAAACAGGTGTGATGCACAATGTTCTCAATTATTTCCATGGAAATCTTCCTTTGCCTTGGTAGTCCTTTTCATAAAATAGAGTTTATTGCAGTTATGGAGTTATGTCTCAGAGTCACTATGGAATAAAGTAATTCTGTGTGTATAAGTGTGTGTGTAATGTGTGTTTTATGTATATCCTACATATTGGTGCTGTACATGTTTGTATCAGTGCATATTGGCTTTGGTTTTGTATGTCTCCAGATGCCGTGTCAGGTCTTCGATGCGCATATCCTTCAAGTGCACCAGGTGCTCTAGTCTATTCACCTTCATCTGCAGGATCTAACCACACACACACACACACAGGCGCACAATGAAAATAGCTGTGAGATCTTAAACGTGCAAAGGGACGGGACAAAAAGATCTTTCTAAAACACACCTCAAGCCTACACAACCTATACATGAAATGAAACTGTGGTCTGAGAAAAGAAAACATCCGCTGAACCTTCACTGACTCACTGACCACAGCTGACGCAGCATATGACATACTGTATCACACACACACACCTCTCTCTCACACACGCACACCAGGTGGTTTGTGGCATTGCACTCCACTCAACAGGACACCAAAACGGAAGACGATTTTGTTTGCAGATGTTCTGACAGTTAGCAGTGTGTTTTCCAGAAAGCAGTAGATTTTAAAATGTGTGTTGTGTGTAAATGTGTGTGTGTGTGTACCTCCACAGTCTCCTGTAAAGCCATTAGAGCCTGCTCTTTTTCCTGCAGGATTAGACGGACAGCAGGGTCCATCTCTGATGCAAACTGCACTGCAAGCTGGGGTTTTCTGTATAGTTTCCACACAAGACGTATTATTAACAGAGCTACGGATTCTGAGAGCTGGGACTAAAAAGAATGTTTTAATGATACCTGTTTTTCGATGTACTCTTTTCATCTTTTTTTCTCCCCTCTCCTGCTTTCAGATGAGCCTGAAGTTGGGCCTCAGTCTGACGTGTTTCTGAAGAAACTGGCTGGGGCTGGGAACCTGTGGGGATTTATCCCATTAGGATTTATGAACACAACAGAGGTCAAAGGAGGAGGGGCCAGATAGACGATAAGCAGCCAGCACAACCAGACACTGTAGAGGGATGGCGAAATAGAGGAGGCCTTCAAGTCTAGCAGTGCTGAGCTCAGGCCAGCGATAAAGGCCATCTGGTGATGTCGGGAGTTGATATGGGGACCTGAGCTGTGTGTCTGATAGTGAATGGGGTGTAGATGGAAGAGGAAGGAGAAGAGGGAGGAGGTGCTGGAGGTCAGAGTGAGAGGATGGCCAGAGGGACAGATGAGGTGTGGGAAACGGAAGAGAGCCATGTCACTGGTTCCCTCCCTAAAAGTCCTGGAACTGTCTAATCTTCTCTTCTGTCTGATGCCGTTAAATATAGGTATATTTGTTTGTGTGTGTGTGTGCGTGTGTGTATGTCCGTGTGCGGTCACAGCAATATCTGGGACTGGTTGGCATTCATTGTGAGACACCATGTTAGCTGGGCATAAAGCTGGAGGCATCAGGCCAGGCAGAGAAGGGAAGAAACAGAGGAGCAAATGGAAAAACTTAATTTCAGATGCAGAATCAGTGGGTTAGCAGAGCAGAACTCCTTGCTGCCTTCATAGCAGTTCCCTCTAACACAAAACCAGCCACCTCAATGCAACTAAAAATATGCTGATTTGATTTGTGTCAGCTGACCAGTAGCTGCAGATATTCTATATATTCTAAAATTACTCCCATTTCCCTCCCTGTGCAAAGGAAGGCAGATTGTGGACTGTGCAGATTTGGTCAGGGTTACTGACTCCACATGTGTCAGCTTATTCATTCCACAAATGGCACAACAAGCAGCGCATGCAGTCTAGTCATATCACAGTCATCATGATTCTGCTAAATCAGCAGTCCTATATTCAGCAATCATATTGATTTCCCTATTTCATCAATTCTGTAACTTCTGAGGAAAGTTTCACCACCGCTCTATATGATGTAAGGTCAAACATAACACTATAAAAATCAGCCAGTGGACCAATTGTCTAAAATGACAAATGTGTGGTTTGTAGTTGTTGGTAAAGCAATAAAAGGTAACTTAGGAATCATGTAAAAGTATTAACAGTAGAAATGCTACTTCACTGTACCTGTATGGAGTTTCTCCTGGTTCTTGGTATCATAGTACTCCAAATCCTGAGATCAAAAGGGGACATTTATTTTGCTGGTGTTTTCATCCAACAATGCTCTGCTAACAAATACAGAGGAAGCTTTCATGATCCACTTGGGAGAAAGAGGACTAAAGTATTCAGTTATTAACAATACCATTCAATCAGACAGAAAGATGGTGCAACACACACACACACACACACATACACACATATACCAGCATTTTGTCTGTAGTGTGCTCCAGTTTCTTGTCGATCTCCTCCCTAAGGGTGCACAGTACAGGCTCTATCACTCCTGGGATGCTCAACACAATCTTCTTCACTGTCTCCTCAGCCACGTGAAAGTTCAGCTTAGAAAACACCTTCCTACCCACAGAACAAAAGCAGCACTGTTTACAATTGACTAAACATATTGTAATAGAAATGGCAATTTGATTTGAAGGAGATTTGATTGATAGTGGTTATGGTAAACACCATGGGGGTCAAATTATTTACAGTGAAGACTCAAATCATAAATATATAGCTGGCTATGTTCCATATCAGTGGCTAGGGAGAGGAAGAGTGGGTGTGTTTGAATTGGTTTTCATGGCCCGTTGCAGAGGTCCATGATACATGGTAAGTTTAGTCTGCATTCCCTATCCACCCCAATGTTTGCTGCAGAACTCTCACGGATATGTGAGGGGTCAGGGTAATGTTGGTTCTGCAGGTGTGCTCCTGGGCCCATTCCACATCAGTTCCAGGTGTTGCAGTTTAAAAATGGCCTTTATTTGGATATTTGTATGATGTATGGACAATTGTTTAATTTTGTTGGTGTGTGTGAAATGTTTACATTCTAGATGAATGTAAACATTATCCATCCTAATCTACATTCAGTATTCAACCTCAGTCCATGGATGTAGCCATATCCACTAATTACAAGCCGTGCATGCCTTTTGATAAATGACAGATCTCTTGCCTGTTGAGAATGTTCCAGTTACTGAGCTTCTGCTGTGTAGAGTTTGCAGGGCTGTAGTTGTGCAACTCAACCAGCTTGGGGAAGAAATATTTTACAATTTCTGCAGCCATTACTAGAGGGGGTCCAGTAGAAAGAGTATGGTTAGTTCAGCAACAAAAATAAATAATAGTGTAATAGATAAATAGATAAATAAATAGATGGATAAATAAATAAATAAAATCCCAAACTAGTTAGATGTTTGTAGCTGGTGATACATGACAGTATGACTTGTAATTCTTACAAAGCTCACGACTGGCTCATATTACTACTGCTGCCTCTCCACCACTTTTCTGTGGATTGCTAGCCAAGACAAAGGCTAACTACCTCCATCGCTGAAGTCTCTGGTGATGTGCCTTTTAGGCCGGGACAGAGGCATTTTGTCTATCCATGCGTACAAATCCTGCAGTTGCTCTTCACTCAATACCCGATCCATTATTCAAAAGACTACATCGGATACGTTTTTCACCAAGCTAACTTGCTAGCTTCCATCGACAACAGGTTGTTTAAGGCGTTGCTATGCGACCAGCAAGTACGGCAACTCATGAAGTCTAGAACAGACAAGTAAGGTTCGACCATTTGTTGGTCGCGTCGCCACTTAAATAAAAATAAAAAGAAGGAGGAACAACAGTTGCAACACTCATTGTGATAATGTCTTTTATTACTCACAGGATCAATTTGACAGACAAGATGAAAATGTCAATAAATTACAACTCTAACGCTCTGTCAAGTGTATTTCAGGTCACAAGTTGCATGAAAATCAAAGCAGAGTCATTGTGGAAAAAGACCACATTACGTGGCATGAGTAAAGGATAGCTTGCTCATGTGGCATGGACTCAGGTCCACTGCATGGAATATGCTGTATCAAATCCCTTGAAGAACTACAATCGATCAATCATACGTATCATATCAACATTCATTCAGTCATTAGAAAATACCTGTATGCAATGCAGTCCCATAGAAGTGACACTTCTATGGTTACTCTTAAAAAGTGCAAGGCAAATCCAAAAGCTGTGCACCATAACCTCAACAAAACCTATTCACTGTAAAGTGCCCATGTTGGTGCCATATTTAAAAAATCCCTTAACTATTCTTTTGTAGAAAGCAGTACCAAAATAATGTGGGAAATAAAAGGAAATGATAACAGAAACAGTCACAGCATAAATAATCAGTGCAATTGCTTAACAGGGTTGTTCTCGCATCCCAGGAAAAAGGCAGAGACAGTTTTCCCTTGAAAGACAAAACACATCATCGGTTTCATGGCAGCATAGCCAGTTGTCATTTATATAGCAAGAAAGTTGAATCTGTCAATCACAGGTTCAAAGGCTCTCCCTTCAGTAGTAGTTCTACTTTCCAGGCCAATGCAGACTGACATCTATTAACAGGATCATCAAGACCAAGTAGCTCCCTAAATCAATCCACCCTTAGTGGAACTAAACCAGTGTCCTCTGTCCTCTGAGGATCCCAGTGTTTACAACAGGTTGGAATTGTTCCCTCGGTCATCTGGGCTTTCTGGGGGGCATCAGGGCAGCTTTCCTTGCAGGCTATAAAAACAAACACACACATACTATGGATGATTAACCCTCACAGTGCAATTCCAATTT
Organism: Monocentris japonica; assembly: GCA_900323365.1. Classification (NCBI taxonomy): domain Eukaryota; kingdom Metazoa; phylum Chordata; class Actinopteri; order Trachichthyiformes; family Monocentridae; genus Monocentris; species Monocentris japonica. Next base: position 8,258 of record OOFE01015615.1, read on the forward strand.
CCCCTTTCCAACCTCTCTTCTACATTAATTATTTTTCTTCCTAACTCTCTCTAATCACACTGTGTAATGCAACCCAGTAATACTTTGTATTATTACAAGCAATCCAATAGTGGCCAGGAAAGGGATATCTGCTGACTAACACCCTAACACTGAAACACTCCTTGCTCATTACTTTGTTAAATGTTGGGACAACGTCCAAAACCACAGAGACCTTTAAATATCTGAATGCCTGGAATAACATTAAGAATGTTTGAATGCCAGCTGCGAGTCTCTCCGTGCCCTCTGCAATTTAGTTTAGTAAAGAGCACAAATGAATCCCACATTGGTTGAGGCTACTGCAGTACATAGAGTTTTTAGATAATAATTGTCGACTAACACAACTCCATATCAAACCTGGAGAATTTAGAAGCATCCAGTTGACTGTGGTGGCTGTGACACTCGAATACATACCAGTTGAGTCAGTGGAGAGGGGACTCCTGAAGGCTTCACTGGAGGCAGTGGGGGCTTTGGCTTAGTGGTCTGAAAAAGAAGATGATCAAATCTCAACACATGTAGCGTTGCAAAAAAAATCTGTGTGTCTGCATGTTTGTGTGTTTTTCTCTTACCGGTTTGGTTCCAAGTGGTGGAAGAGGTCTAGACGGAGGTAGTGGCTTGGCCTATCAAAAAAAACAAACAAACAAAAAATTAAACAGACAAGTTAAGAAATGTTAAAAAAATACCAATTCAAAGATATTTTTTGAAACACCCTAGTTAAATTCTGAAACAGTCGTATGCATCTTCACCTCAAACAACGCTGCTTTGCTTGAGACAACAGATGGCAGCATGGGCAGCCTCACAGCCTAAAGCAAAACATTTGTACAAAACATGAACTAGTTCAGACATAAGAGACATAAACATAGAAGTTGTGATGCTACATTTACGGTAAGGACAAATGGACCAGGTTACCTGTTCGATCTTTGATGGCTGAGGTACAACTGATAGCTTCTTGGGCGGCTGGGAGACAGAAATGAGTGGAACAAAATTGGTCATTTATTTATCAGTTAATCTATCAGCTGCCCAAAACTAATGACCATAAAGACGTGATCTCAGTTGCTAACTGTGAATTGTATCTACAGCTACTGCAGCTGAAAATAATGTGTGTCTCACTGGCAGAAGAGATAGAAAAGCTTCCTGACAGCTCACTTCGGCCTCCCTAATCACTACACCACGCTGATGCCTAAGCTAAGTTAGATCATTGATAGATCAAAAGGGAACTCACTTGTGGAGGTGCTCTGCTGGGGAGTATAGCCCCTGTAGTAGCAAGGGGCAGGGGTTTACAGGTTTGAGTAGCTGATGACTCCACAAATGTAGGCTGGCTGATATGTGGCTGTGCGAGGCGAGGACTGCCCCGAGTATTGCCTGACTGAAATAGCGGGTTGGACTGTCCTGAGGTGGAGTGCAGATTTCTGCGAAGAAACACACAGAGGTTCAAATCAAAGATGGGCAGGAGAAAGAGGTTTGTCATTATATAATGTCATTTTTAAATGTGTGACAGATCAAACAGGGAACAAAGGAAGTGATCACCAATGATTGAAAGAAAAGAAAGGAATGCTATATTTCTGTACCTCTTTGCAGGGTGCTTTTTTCTCCTGCAGCACATCAAACCTCCAATAACCAGGACCAGCAGCAGAAGTATGCCTATTGCCGATGGCACAGCAACAACAGCCAAATCTATCCCTGCACACACACAATGATTGTGGCAATATCCTTTATTGCTCAAGGATGAACATGTCACAGCATACGTCAAAAAGACAGGAAACAGAATTCACTGTAATTTCATTACTGTATTTGTACACACTAACAAGGAAATTCCATTAAGTAACTGTCCATTTGTGCTCATTAGAACAGAGCACAATTGTTTGAGGCCAAATTCTCTTCTGAGCTTTAACTCTTGGTGAACAACACAGAGCACAGAGGAACAGATACACAAGCATATAGACTATACTGTACAGTACCTTGCAGTTTGGAGAGCTCCAGATCACAGAAGGGCGGGGCCCAGCCAGGGTCGCAGTGACACTGCCTCTCATGGTTGCAGACCTGCCAGAGACCAGTCACAGTCAGCTATGTTGTCATTGCCCCACTATAGAGCTTCAAACAGTTATCTGTCTCACCCCGTGGTTGTTGCATTTGGCAGAGCACTTATCTGTCCCATACACCTTTATGTTTTTGATGTTTTGGCACTGGTGGTCATAGCATACCTGAGAGGCAGATGAAGACATTGTGAGGGAATTGATACAGTTCATAGATCTCATGTATTCATGCAATTCGGGATGTTGCTGTTTGATGTTGGGGTTTGTTGCTGACTATTTGTCAGCAACAATATAGGTGGTTTCCTTACCATGTTGTTGCCACACTTGGTACCAGTAGGTACCATTCCCAGATCTGCTGGGTAGTTGTCTTTAGGGTCCATAGTTGCCTCATTACATGTCACTCCATTGGGTAGAGTGATCAAGGACTTCCTGGATGTCACTGGGAACTCCCAGCCTCCTGAGCAGAAAAGCTTCCCACATGTCAAATCCCTGCAACCAAAAACCACAGGGTAATGATTCCAATAACCAACCGTGTCATGCTGTTACTATGGGCTATTATTGAAGTGTATTGGGATTACGTACTGGCCTGAACATCTCTGGCCAAACAAGTTCTTTCTGCATTTCCTGTGCTTGTTGAAACAAGCATCTGCAGCTACTTCTGCATCTAAACCAGAGAGTCACAGGAAACACAAAATGGCTGCAATCTTAGGAGGCTTGATTAAAGTTATGGGCCAACAGCACATCAAAACTAAAGTGCAATTTGCTGCTAATATTCAACTGATGTTGCTGTTTTACCTGGTCCCCACAGTCTCTTGCAGTGTTGTTCATGTGAAGGACACTGTCCATTGTAGCAGTACCCACGTCCATAGTTGCAGGACAGGCCATTCTGGGTGTAGGCGTTGGCAGGGCAGAAGGCAGAGAAACCAGTGCAGTATTCTGCCAGATCACAGTCTGCTGCACTTGGTCTACACATGCTGCCTGTTGGTTTAAGCTACAGAATGGAGAGGAAAAGAGATGGGGTTGTACACAAATACACACACACAGAGCCGGTTTCAGCTGACGAGTGGAGATGATGCTAACTCCTTTGCCAAGTACGGGTTAAAAGTGTCCATGTGTGGCAGATTTAAAAAATGTGCTTAAACATTCTAGTCTTTCTTGGAGAGCAGTGACAAATGAAGGGAAATAGTTTCAGTGCAATTGTCACAGAACAATGTGATACTTTATTGATCCCCATTGGGAAATTCATTTTTTGACAAGCTGTTTCTGGTAACAACGTGTATATCACTGGTGCAATAAATACTCAGTCAGTGAATGCCAGTGAGAAAAGCTGCTGCAACACGTCAGTGTCACATCCTGTCGGTTCATTTCTCAATAAGGCTGTTTCCCTGATATCATGACAATTATTACACTCCACTTCCACACATCTACACAACGTATAGGTGTGTGTGTGTGTGTTACTTACCTGACAGTTGTGGCAGCATTCTCCCTCTGCACACTGGGCTCCTGCATTGAGTGTGCAGGAACTGGCATTACAGCAGGGATTCTTGCATTCCTGAGAGAGAGAGCAAAGTAGTAAGAGTGTGTTCGTGTGTGTGTGTGTGTGTGTGGATGTGGATGTGGATGTGTATACCTCTACAGTGCCACAGTCACATTCTTCACCAGGCTCCAGGTAGGCATTTCCACACACTGGCCCTCCATAGATACGATCAGTAGAGGGAGTATCCAACAGACAAGCAGGGTTGACCTCCTCCAGGAACCTGCTGAGCTGCTGCTGACTGCAGCTACTGAACATCTCTGGATACACTATGCTAGAGAGGGGGGGCAAAGAAAGACTCAAAATATTGGCTTTACTTTGATGGATTTCAACATAGTAGCTTCAAGATTTGATGTAATTTTGGTGAGTGAGAAACTGAGTTTACCCAACACTCTCCGCCATGATGCAGCCTTTAACTGATGTTGAGGAACCACAGATACAGTTTTCATTATCATGGGACAAGCCCAGGTTGTGACCCATTTCATGGGCAATGGTAGAGGCAACTCCTATTGGGTTACGGTTATGATCCTGGTTATATAAAAGGTATAGTGGATCAAAAAATGGAACAGAACAGAGTAAAACTCAATGGAAAATTCGATAATCCCATTTTCTTTTGACATTTCCATTGAAATTATACATTTTTACACAGGAAAAAAACATGCCTACCTCATTGACAGCTCCAGAGTTGGAGGTACACATGGCATTGGTGTTTGCCAAGCCAACAGTTGAGCCCACAAAATTCACACCTCTGAATGGATGACAGGAAAAATGACATCAGCAGCTTAATCTTATTATCATTTTATTGCCAGGAAATTGGAGAGAGCTGCATCTTACGTGATGAGCTGAGCGTTGTCATGTTTGGTCCTCTGTAGCAGGCTCCGCTGGCGCCACTCAAGGAAGCGTATAAGGGTGAGCTCAGGATCAGTGCTGACCTCTATCTGATCTCCATTTGACCAGATATCCAAACCAACTAGCATCACACGAAGACCCACAGACCGATACAGCTGAAACAGAGCAGCACATAGCATTGCTAGCAAGTGAAAATTCACCCTTGTCTGTCTCTGTGGGGGCGTGAGTGTGTAGCAGAGAGCATGTATGTATATACACCGATCAGCCACAACATTAAAACCACTGACAGGTGAAGTGAATAACATCGATCATCTCGTTACAATGGCACCTGTCAAGGGGTGGGAAATCCGTTTTTGATTCCTTCTATTAAGTAGATACTGCTGAATAAATATATATTTGTAGAAAATGATTTTCTCGAGTGTTAAAGGAATAACAGCAAGGTACCTTATCCACGTGGTTTGCTACTTCCAGCACTCTGGCCTCTACATACTTCTTACTGCCAAACTTCTTATACTGGAAAGCAAGGATGAAGTTTCATTAGTAATAGCAGTAAGAGTTATCAAATCTAAAAGATAGTCATTCTACATACAGTGGTAAACCGGCATTACTGAATAAGGGATGTTAACATCAATTGGATACAGTTATAATAACAGTGGCCACATTCATTTAGGAAAATGATCTTACCTCTGTGTTGTCAACCACCAGAACCATCTCCACTATCCTTGGTTTTCCAGTATGGGGTTTGGTCTGGGCTCTGCTTTTCTGAATAATAAAGAAAATGTTAGATCTTGTCGACAGTGAGTGTGTGTGGCATGGATGTGTGTGTGTCTATTATCCAGGCTCTTGCCATCTCCCGCCAAACCCTCACCTGCCTGTCTGTGTCAGTGTGTATGTGCACTTTGACAGTGTGTGTCTTTACCAGGCTGCTGAGGTAGAACAGTCCAGAGGGACGGGATCCATGATCATAGAAAGAGGTTGTGTTTCCATGGGAACAGGTGCTCCTCTTCCTCCTCAGGTGTTTATAGTTGTAAACAGCATGAAGACCCTCCTCGTCATCCTCAGAGCTCTGCCCGCCCGTCTGCTCTCCTGCCTCAGTACTGGTGAGGGGTTCAATAAGGTAGACCTGGTCCTGTATGCGTACAAACCCCCTATAGTACAAGACAGGAGTACTTCAGACCGGGTAGAGTTGACTTGACCAAACATTAAAATGTCACCCAATTCTCACGCAATATAACTGATCACAGCAAACTTGACTTTGTTACAACCATTCACAATGATGTAGATGTTTCTATTCTAGCAGTTCTTCACCCCAGCCTTGCATTTGTAACATAAAGAGTTGATTGGGTTACAGTTTTTCAGAGTCTGAGCCACATGCAGCCTAATTCAGATTGAATGGTCTTAATGATTGAGGTAACAGATGCTCAGGGAAGGATCCTAGCTGGTGGATCTGTCCCTGTTTCTATGAGTCCCCTTGCTAATGAGCAGGAGACATAATTGCCACTAAACCTTCATGGGTTCAATTTAATTTGGCACTCAATTTAGAAAGCAAATAATCTTTCAGTGATTAGTAATCTAGGATGAAAGAAGTACACCCAGCTTCACTCACCTCATTCCTGAGCACAGGCTCATACTGGAAGAGGAGTCCTCCACTTCCACAATGTGTCCATGGTAGTAGCAGTGATCCTGAATAGGCATACATCATTGTCAGGGAGATTTTTCCTCGTATTTTATTATTTCTTAAATTGCCTTAAATTACCTCAAGAAGTTTTAGTAAAATAACTTTTTCCTAATTTGATGCACACTAGGATATACACCCATCAGCCACAACATTAAAACCACTGACAGGTGAAGTGAATAACATCGATTCCTGTTGGAAGCAGGAAAAATGGGCAAGCGTAAAGATCTGAGCGACTTTGACAAGGGCCAAATTGTGATGGCTAGACGACTGGGTCAGAGCATCTCCAAAGTCAAGTCAAAGTGCCCATGCTGACCCCTGTCCACCGCCGAAATTGCCTACAATGGGCACGTGAGTGTCAGAACTGGACCATGGAGCAATGGAAGAAGTGCCTGGTCTGATGAATCATGTATTCTTTTACATCATGTGGACGGCTGGGTGCGTGTGCGTTGTTTACCTGGGGAAGAGATGGCACCAGGATGCACTATGGGAAGAAGGCAAGCCGGCGGAGGCAGTGTGATGCTCTGGGCAATGTTCTGCTGGGAAACCTTGGGTCCTGGCATTCATGTGGATGTTACTTTGACACATACCACCTACCTAAACATTGTTCAGACCAAGTACACCCCTTCATGGCAGCAGTATTCCCTGATGGCAGTGGCCTCTTTCAGCAGGATAATGCGCCCTGCCACACTGCAAAAATTGTTCAGGAATGGTTTGAGGAACATGACAAAGAGTTCAAGGTGTTGACTTGGCCTCCAAATTCCCCAGATCTCAATCCGATCGAGCATCTGTGGGATGTGCTGGAAAAACAAGTCCGATCCATGGAGGCCCCACCTCGCAACTTACAGGACTTAAAGGATCTGCTGCTAACGTCTTGGTGCCAGATACCGCAGGACACCTTCGGAGGTCTTGTGGAGTCCATGCCTCGACGGGTCAGATCTGTTTTGGCGGCACGAGGGGGACCTACACAATATTAGGCAGGTGGTTTTAATGTTATGGCTGATCGG
>OOFE01015616.1:0-10215 GCA_900323365.1 Monocentris japonica
TATCCCCCCTCTCTCTCTCTATCTCTCTCTCAAATACACACACACACACACACACACACACAAAAACACACACACAGTCATTGCTAAAACATCCACACAGAAACCTGGTGGTGATCCAAACAGCACTGTTCTCTGTGCCATTGCCCCCCACCCTTATCCTTGTATTAGAGTGTGTATGTCCCTGTTCATATGTTTATATGTGTGTGTGTGTGTGTGTGTGTGTGTGTGGGGTGGGGGGGAGGAGAAAAAGAAGGGCAGTATCAGAAGATGGAGTGTGTGCAGCCATGCAGGGGCTCAAAATGCAGCAGCCACATCCCACAGGCGTAGGACACACTGTCCCTTATCAGACTGTAACCTACAAGGGTTGGGCTGAGCAGTGCACTGAAATTCAGCGTGACACAGAGCGCAACATCAGACATCTTCGTGACATCATCTGATCGCCAGAGTGCCAGTGTGAGCGTGCCACCCCTCGGCTCCCAGGGGTTTTTGAGGGGTTGGAATCCAGTCTGGAAGTGGGGGATGGGAGCATTTGTGTTTTCTTGCAAGTGCCGTTTACACCTGTGTGTGAATGCCATGTTTTCCAAAGGGACTTTTATCGAATGCACTTAATCCCACATCCAGTTGTGCCAAATAGGATACTCACCCTCGTAAGCTTACTTTTAATAGGGTTCCATAAAATCCCGGACCGTTCGTTGCATGTTAAGGTTCCAACGTTATCAGCTTTTCCTGATTCCTCTCTATGTATTGCTCTTTATTGCCAGAGCGACCGTCTCCTGATCAAAGGGGCAAAGATTGTGAATGATGACCAGTCCTTCTGTGCTGACATCTACATGGAGGATGGAGTCATCAAGTGAGTTTATTGGTTTGTCTTCAAGGAGCTGAACTGTGTGTGTTGACTTCTGAACACAAACACTCTTTTCATTATGTTTAAGCTGTAATATGACCTGTGTCTGTTTTTACCAACTCTCTCCCTCTCTCTCTCCCTCCCTCTCTCTTTCTCTCTCTCTGTCTGTCAGACAAATTGGGGAAAACCTCATTGTGCCCGGTGGGGTAAAAACCATCGATGCTCACGGGCGCATGTTGATGCCAGGTGGTATTGACGTGCACACGCGTTTCCAGATGCCTGATCGGGGCATGATATCAGCTGATGACTTCTACCAGGGCACCCGCGCTGCGTTGGCAGGGGGCACCACCATGATCAGTAAGTCATTTGAAAAAGGAAAGTCATATGTCTTAAGAAAAGCTATTGTTCGTGATCTATGATGTCCCATCGTTAGTGAAGTACGAAGTATCGATTGTGAGCGAACCCAACCTGACCCCGGTATGTGCAGTATGTCTTTCCCTACTGTGATCACTCATTCACTGTCGGGGTTTAATTGAAAGTATCTTGAGTAAGGGAGCGATGCCAGGCCTCTCCATGACAGTGCCAAGATGTGAAACCATCCATCTGCTCTCTGGACGCAGTAAAACCTCAGTGCCACAGGGTGCTGACTGCTGTACAGAAGGGGCCAGGAAGGCCACCCTGCAGAGTTAACTCACTTTTCCTTTAGATAGACATATACTGCAGACAATTTTATTTTCCACACCCTGCGTACATGCTGTTATTCATATATTTCATACTTTTCATTCTTGTAGTTCTAAGTAATATTCTTCTGGTGTTGTAATTATGGGTTGCATTATATTACACACCTTTCTTTTTGTCCAGTTATTTTGCTTTGCTGTGTCCTATTAGATAGATAGATAGATAGATAGATAGATAGATAGATAGATGATCGATAGATAGATAGATAGATAGATAGATAGATAGATAGATAGATAGATTACTGACTCAGCACCCCCCCGCCGCCACCAACAGTAGACCGACACTTGTCACCTCAGGCGAAATGCTGACCTCTGCAGAGTCCACAGAACCCAAACTGGGTCAAACGGGCCTGGAGTTGGGTAACTGCATATGTCGGCTTGGTGACTAAAATGTCAGTGGACTGCAGAGTCGCTAAGTTGCTAACTGTGTGTGTATGTGTGTGTGTGTGTGTGTGTGCTTGTCTGCTTGTCTGTATCTAGTCGACCACGTGGTACCTGAGCCTGGCGTCAGTCTGATGTCCGCCTTCGACCAGTGGCGTGAGTGGGCTGACAGCAAGTCCTGCTGCGACTACTCCCTGCATGTGGACATTACCGAGTGGCACAAGGGCATCCAGGAAGATATGGAGGCCCTTGTCAAGGACCACGGTATGGCCCCGTCTAACTCAGCCTCTCTGCCTACATAGACTCATAGACTGACATAGAGTTTGTAAAAAACATACACGTTTAAAGCTGCACTAGCCAATTTTGCATGTTGTTGGCGGCCCCAAATGGCAGCAAGAGGTAACTGTTCAGTACCCAGAAATCAGATAACCTGACATCAGTAAACTGCACACATCACATGTTTACCAAACCGGCCAGTCTGTGATTCCAAGGAAACCAAAAGAGAGAGGCAACAGATCTAACGTTAAGGAGATAGTTTATATTTTGCACCCTGTGGGTGCAGAAAGGTATGTACCTCAAGGCTAGAGTTTCATCTGGGAAAATAGGGTGAGCCTACAGCGTCTCATTTAATGGGGATGGGACGCTCTTCTCTGTTGCAGCTGCACTGTGTGACTTAAGACGATAAGACGGGTGTATTTTTACACAACAAACTCTTGCCTAGTGCAGCTTTAAAACAATATTTACAGCCTCTTTTCTTTCAGATCATGGTATGGCCACACCTTACTCAGATTTATAACAGTCAATTTGTTTTTAGGCCAATCACATTTCCCACTGTTACACACAGAGTTAAAGTCACTCTATTATTAGGACTTCATGATCGGCCTGTTCTATAATCCACTCAAGCTCTTTGTTTCTTTTTCTGTCTCAAACTCCCCTTTTCCTTCATGGTTTGACAATGACAACTTGTGTTCCTCAGGTGTCAACTCTTTCCTTGTCTATCTGGCTTATAAGGATGTTTTCCAACTTACTGACTCTCAGGTAGGGCTTCTCCTCTGCTGGCTTTGTACCATTTGATTTTGAATTGATTGATACAGTCTGAGGGGTGGGGCTGAATAGTGAAAACACACTCTTGGTTCCTAGCTCGTACATTCCCATCCAACCTAACATGCCTATTTTGTATTTTTTGCTAGCTTGTCATGATGTTAGCCACGTTACGCATTTATCTGTCTCTGCTGTCAACAGACTGTAAACTGGTAAGAAGTAATAAGGCAGAAAGAGAGGCTGGTAGCGTACCCCGCATGTACCCATACGTCCCATGTGTGTCTATTCTACTCTGGCCTGGCAGCGCATCGCTCCAGATGTATATTGTATGACATCACATCATAGCCTTGATTTCAGCGCTTGCTCTCCTCCGAGTCTGTTTCTGGGCCAGAAGTTTAGGGAGGCCTGCAGTAGTGATTGCCTGCGTGTTTCTCTTGGGAGAGTGAAAGGATCATGACAAGCCACATCTCATTTTCTGACTCATGGTAAAATGAACTAATCCCACTCAAAAGCTCTTTTGAAACAGATCTGCTCTGGCCTTTGCACCTGTGTCGGGAATGCACAGAGGGCAGTGCAGCCAAAGTGTATCATTCGCTCCCCCATGCCAGAGTTTGATGGCTCTTTATTGTGGCATCTTTGGCAGTCGGGAGACGATGACTCATTCAAGATGTCAGTTTGCCTCACGCTGTGAAATCATCGGTGTTACTGAAGTAATCAGAGTGTGGGAGATTTAGATATTGTGTGAAATTGAGAGTGCAGAATTCGTTTCACCACAGGAGTAGTGGTCATGACAATATGACAATGAAAAGTCGATTTCACATTATTTCCTCTGGTCTGAAACTGAGCTTTATGCCACAAAGACAATTAAATAGGTACGCTGGTCTGATAGTGAGTGTGGTGTCCACTCTTCAATACAGATACTGGTAGTGAATACTAAAATCAGATACCAAGAAAAAGAAAAGCAACTTTATTTCTTGGCTCTTTTTCACCCCTAAGAAGTTAGAACGTGTAAGAACATCATTTTATAAAGATGCATTGCCAGTGTTGGTCTCCACATACTTTGTCCATTGGCAGTGAAAAGTGATATTGGTGTAATCCTACATGGTAACTGTGTCTTTTTCCTGGCTGCAGGTGTATGAGGTGTTCAGTGTGATCCGTGATCTCGGAGCCATCGCCCAGGTTCATGCTGAGAACGGAGACATTGTAGCTGAGGTACGACACTTCACCCCATAATAAGAACGACTAGGAGGAATCATGCTGAAGGTTTCTGTAGATGAATGCACACATGACTTTGTACTGGATGCTGGTCTAAAAAAAGGTAATGGAAAATAGAGCCCTCCAATAGAGCTCCAGCACGTTGTTCATTGGCACATTGGCACAAATGCTGTCTGTACTTTGCACCGTAGAAGCTATGACACATCATTTTCTCCACAGTCACCACGAGATGGTCAACACTGGGCTCTTAATAGCCAACAGATGCAAATCAATATTTCGCTGCCAAGGCTAGTCATGTGGGACATGAGCTGCACCTGCACATGACTCAACATCTTGCATCACCGTGGTGGTGTGTTTGTGTGCATGCATGTGTGTGTGTGTGTGTGTGTGTGTGTCCGTCCATCTGCGCATGCGTGTGTGTATTTAGGAGCAGCATAGGATCCTGGAGCAGGGTATCACTGGGCCTGAGGGACACGTGTTGAGCCGTCCTGAGGAGGTAGGATAGTGTTTCAGCATTCCCCTCCATTAGTCATACTCACCCTCTTCTGTGATTACTCTGTCAGCATACTCAGCATATTATGAAGAATGGATTTTTACGTTATTATTATTATTATTACACAATTCACACAAAGCACATTTCTTAAATAAAGTTACTAAGGGCAGTGAATAAGACAAACATATTGGGAAAACATCAGCTGTTGAATCTAGTGATACATAAAAAATACCATTAAAAGCTTGAAAGTCCACTGAACAGTTCAGTGACCACTAGAGCATCCCTCTGTTGCCAAAATTGCCAAAATGCTAACAATGCTGGTTCATCAGCAAAATCCAGACACCATATTTGGTCAGCAAAATACAACACCTCAAACTTTAAGTTGGAAATGTTATTTCTGGAAATGTGGTGGAAGAATTTGACAACTGCGGATATAGTTCGGGGGAGGGACCTGACTGATCTGTCTGGAGAAATGTGGGATCTCCTCCCCTGAATGAGGGGAGGAGGAAGGATGTGACTTCTCTGAAGAAAAGGGAGGAGGGGAACTCTGACACCTCTGGCAGAAGGGTTCAGGGAAATGAAAGCATTTCTTAGGGACTGGTAAAAAAGGTACAGATTTCTCTGTGAGGGATGCTGCTGAGTTCTCTCGGAAAGGCTAGCTCAGGCGTAATGTTTTCTCAGAGTTGGGAATGGACAAGTCTGCCTTCTGCCTTTATAAGAGGGTGGTGATCCTCTTGACTTTCACAACTTCTGATGCTATGTTGTTTGACGCCTTTACGTTTAAGCCCTGGGTCTGTCACTGAGTGGCAAAGAGTTGAGCAACTTCTTCCTTCAGATTCACAGCATCCTCCATATGATGAGTTTGTATATTCTTGTGGAACGGCAGAACATCACATAATAGCACATCCAGAGGAGAGGAACATCCAGCTGTGGAAGCAAAGTAGAGAATGTGATTCCTACTTCAGGATGCTTTCCAATGACTGCCGACATTGTAGGGGTTTTTAAATCGTTAGTCCCTGTCTGTATATTTTAGCTCCACTCAATTTATCTTCAGAGATCATTTTCAAGAAAGAATTGTTGGATTTTTGTTGGATTTATTCAATTTACACGCCACACGTCTCAGGAAAATTTTCATCCTCACTGATGATTGGAAAAGCTGCTGTTTGAAATAGGACTGAGAGAACTGGGTTGCTCATAGATGGGAAGAGGAGAGGGCTTATCAGTGGTAGGTAGAAGAGTGGAAGGATGGACATCGTCAATGGTGGGAAGAGGAATGGAGAAGTAGGGCTCTTCAGTCAGAGAGGCTCAAACTACTGCTAGTCCACCCTTTCAAATGTCCCATCGCGGTTACTCCAATGAAACTTCTCCCTTCTCCAGGTGGAAGCAGAGGCTGTCAACCGCTCTGTGACCGTGGCCAATCAGACCAATTGCCCTCTCTACATCACCAAGGTGATGAGCAAGAGTGCCGCTGATGTCATCGCTCAGGCCAGGAAGAAGGGTGAGAGGCTGGAGTAAAAATCCACCCTGAAACAGAATATTCCTTTGATCTTTCACAATTCAATCAACATTTCTAGCACAATTTGTCACCATTTGCACGACTCTCTTCCAAAGCTAGAAACCGGAGAAACAAGACTTTAAAATGTAATTTTTATCAAGAGACAAAACCTGAATCTACTCCACTGACAATGACTTAGAGGCTACATTTGTGGACTTCCAGAACGTATGTTTGTATGTTTCTTTCCTTCCAGCATCAAGAGTTTTGTACCAGAAAATGTCCCTTTAGTTACTTAAAATGGCTTTAAATGCTCAAATAAACTCAAGTTGATTTATGGAGTGCTTTTTAACAAATGGGACTGTCACCGAGAAAACAAAGAAAACAAAACAAAGGTAATAAAAACAAGAGATAGTACATGTACACCTGGAGACTTTGCAATGCACTTGTGAGGTACTGACTCTAACTGAGTCCACAAAATCCTTCTCCCATCCATTGTCAGTTGAGAGACTCTTTGTCTTTGGATGACATGCATGCACAAAACTCCAAGAGGATAGTATCTTTTATTATAATGGGATTGGACTTTCAGGCACTGTGGTCTACGGGGAGCCAATCACTGCAAGCCTGGGAACAGACGGCTCACACTACTGGAGCAAGAACTGGGCCAAGGCTGCTGCCTATGTCACTTCCCCTCCCCTGAGCCCCGACCCAACCACACCGGACTATCTCAGCTCCCTGCTCTCCTGGTAAGAGGATTTTCTAAACATCCACACAGGATATATACTGTAGTGACAAATACAATAATGACAATATTATTGATTTTTGTGGTTCTATTCCTTTTTCTGTAAGATAGTCAGAGGTTTTCAAATGGGGCGAGTTTCAAGGTGTGGATGTGAGGTGGAACAAAAATATGATTGATTCTGCAGCGATTGCACTTATTCCAGTCATTTCTAAAGGGAAGCCCACAGTCTCAGACTTTGAGACAGCTTGAGCTAAGTAGATGATGCAATGTGATACAGGTGTGTACATGGTAAAAACCATCAAAACACTTCATGCAGAAGCATTAAATTAACGCAGTGCCCCTTTTTTCCTGCACTCCTCTGTAGTGGTGACCTGCAGGTGACGGGCAGTGCGCATTGCCCCTTCAACACTGCCCAGCGTGCTGTGGGCAAGGACGACTTTAGCTTGATCCCTGAGGGCGTCAATGGCACCGAGGAAAGGATGTCCCTCATCTGGGACAAGTGTGTGGTGTGTACATTTATACTTTTTTAAATATAAAAGAAATAATCACAGGTTCCTCAATAGTCAGTGTGTGTCCATCAACAGCCATTTATCTGAACCCCTGCTAGTTCACTCATTGCAAGTTGTTCTGGATAAGAGCACCAGCTAGATGATGCCATTTGAAAAAGTGTCACCTTCTCTTACAAAATGATTGACAGCAAAAAAATCACAGCAGGTTTGGTGCTTTTTAAAGAATAATAAGTAACTTAAGTCTTTGGCTGAACTTAGGCAGCAATTAACTTTGATGATGAACTTTCTTATATATAAATGAACTCTTCATGTGCACTGCTTCTTTTCTCTTCTCATTCTCACCTGTGGTCTATTTCAGGTGACGGGTAAGATGGATGAGAACCAGTTTGTTGCGGTGACCAGCACCAACGCTGCCAAGATCTTCAACCTGTACCCCCGCAAGGGTCGCATCGCTGTGGGTTCAGATGCCGACCTGGTGCTGTGGGACCCAGACGTCACCAAGATTATCTCCGCCAAGAGCCACAACTCAGTATGATCATCACTCGTAATCTCATAATCCATAATATTTATAGCTTGGGAAAAGCAAGGCCTCTTATCGTCAAAGTCTATAAAAGGCAACACAGTAGCAGGTAGCAGCAACACGGTGTCATAAGCACAGATAACACACTAATCGTTTTTAATGCATCCAATCAAAACACGGCTCAATGACACAATTGCTGAGATTCAAAATATCCAGCCATTTGATATATATTATAACAAATAATTCAATTCAGCTGAATGATTGGTTTATAGATGCACCTTTTGTTCTGTCAAATGACTCTTT
Source organism: Monocentris japonica (assembly GCA_900323365.1). Classification (NCBI taxonomy): domain Eukaryota; kingdom Metazoa; phylum Chordata; class Actinopteri; order Trachichthyiformes; family Monocentridae; genus Monocentris; species Monocentris japonica. Next base: position 8,278 of record OOFE01015616.1, read on the forward strand.
TTTTATGGCCGTTTGACTGCTGAACATGATTGGTTTAAAACTACAGCAACAGGGTGTGGACCTCACACTGACTCAGGGGAGTGATGTCATCCTTACAATCTGCCAGAGAACTGGAACACATTGTTTCTGATTGTTAGCAGGCAAATTACTGTGTTAGTGTGTGTGTGTGTGTGACAGAGAGAGAGAGAGAGAGACACCATCAACGTGTGTGTTATTGAAACCTAATTGCTTAAGCCCAACATGTTCTTTGGTTTCTTTCATTCGGCTTGGTCAGGAAATGATGGACTTCATGGGAGAAATTGCTCATTTGGAGTGTGCATGTGTGAGTGTGTGTGTGTGTGTGTGTGTCTTAAGATGCCAAGCCTACTGGTGACCTCATTGCAGGCTTGCAGAGCCCACCAGATTGCCATGACCTCAGCCTTAGCTCCAGTAGCTTTTAGGAGCGTGGTCATACAGCTTCCATAGTGGTCATACAGTACCCAAACACACACACACCCAAACACACACACACACCTCTCTAACGGCCCTGCTCCATCCTGTGGCCTGGGGACTGAAAACTCCAAGCTGAAAACAGTCGTACTCTCCCCGTGACAGGATTTAGCTTTTCTATCTTTGCTAGCGTTAAAAGCCGTAGGGAGCACTTATGACTTATTGTGAGTTAAATCGGTTACTCAGTCTGCCGAGTCTGCAGCTACAGTGAGACGTCCCCCATAGTGCACTAAACACCAGTGAGATCACGTCATCGGATACAGAAAGCTAAACACTGAGGTGAAAGACGCTACTCATACAGCCTCCTCATACACTTCCTCGATATAGTGGAGAGGAAACCCACGTAAACTCAATTTACTCACCTTTTTATGGCAGCTTGAGTTCACCCACCTTCTTCTGATGTACATGTTTATATATGAAATTAGAAAGATCATTCATTCCTCTTGAGAGAACATGTTTCTTGTTGTTGTATGTATCGGTGGGTGTTCATAGTTTAACTTCCTTTTCATTTACTGTTCTGTTTTGCCCAGACTGTGGAGTACAACATCTTTGAGGGCACAGAGGTACGTGGCGGGCCGCTGGTGGTGATCAGCCAGGGCAAGATCGTCCTGGAGGAAGGGAACCTCCACACCACTGAGGGTTCGGGACGCTACGTGGCCCGCAAACCCTTCCCTGACTACGTCTACAAGAGGATAAAAGCCCGCAGCAGGGTACATGCTGCTTTTTCACATCTGTATTTAGTCTTGACATTGACAATGTCGTCCAACAGACAGAGCCAATGTGTCGCCCTGGGTACTTTTATTCCTGGACTGTGTGACTTTGACAGCCCGCTAATTTCTATTGTTACCTCTCTGTATGAACTTCCTACGCCCTCTGTCTTGTGAAGTTATTGTTTCAGTTGTTTTGTAATTGATGGGATTATTGTCCCCCGCTCAATGAAATCCGGTGGGGGTGGGCGGGGACTATAGATCAGGCTGTGTGTCAGGCTGTGTTAAAAAGGCCCCAACTCTTATACTGTAAGTCCGATTTTAACAAAACTTGCTACACACAACCAGCAGTCCTTACAAGTTACACCGATTGGCCTATTGAGGGCGCTATATCTGTAATATTGAACCACAGTGGTTAAATTTTGGTGCATTTTGGCAGTGTTCTGGTGAAAAAAAAATATACTGATTGGTCTGATGGGGGCGCTATAATTAAAGGTCGTAATTTCTTAACTTGCCATAACTGCTACACCACTGGTCTGATTTTCATGAAACTTGGAGGGATGATGCATCTTGATGATGCATCTTACTGATTGTTACAAGAGGTGCCTGCACCATCCGTTTACTTTTCCATGACTGTTGTCGCTCTTTTGTTTTGCAGCTGGCTGAGCTGAGGGGCGTGCCCAGGGGACTCTATGATGGGCCAGTGTGTGAGGTGTCAGTCACCCCTAAAACCATGACTCCT
>OOFE01015620.1:0-10084 GCA_900323365.1 Monocentris japonica
TTTTAAAGAAGGTTTTAAAATTATTCCTTTCATTAAAGACACAGACATCAGGGCTGCAAACTGGCCTGCTTGACAGGTCAGAGTATGGCAGCAGTTCTGCCAGTCCCTTGAGCTCTCTTTAGCTGGAAGATCACAAGAGGTTAATGTCATTGCCACAGTCCCCCTCGGCAGTGACTCTCTAACTCGCAAGTGTCATGGGACCTCAGTTAGACTGGATTTGAGGCCCTGCTGCTGGTATGCTCTACTGGTGCTAGGGAGGATGTATCAAGGTATTTGAAAGACTCTTGGTTCATAAACGCATATAATACAGGCATAGGACACACAATTTATTGTGAGCAAGGTTTCTAGTAAACTTTATCTCGACTTTCCTGGAAGTGCTGGTCTGTTGACTTTGGAGTTGAATGTCGTACAGCATCTGTGTTTGGAAACGATGCAGCTGCTGATAAGGGGCAGCTCAGGTGTCTGTAATAGGATGTAGGGCATGCATAGGCTTATACCTCAAGTCTTCTTTAGAGCCTTTTCACTACATAACATTCACTTATTTGGTAGATTTGTTCATGGCAAACAAACTGTTACTTGCGTAATCATGTTCCTGGGATTTTTTTTCTCTGAATGACTAGTGACTAGTGTCTGAATAAGAGTGTAAATAAGAGTGCTTTGGTGGGTACAACACATTTGTTAATTTTACTTGTGAAAGCAGCTTGCTTCCTGCTATTTATGCAACATCACTTGCAGTCTGTCACACACTGATAATTTCATTCAACTATTGATTTTCAGGTTGGCAGCAGAACTGCTCTGTGTGGATCCTATCAACAACAGTTAGACAAGCAAATGCCAGCCAAGGTTAAATGTTCTTTTGAAGTGTGGAAGTTTAAATAATTCAAATAAACTCCTTGTGATGGTTTTGTTCAGAGTCAATTTGGTGGAAAAAGTGACAGTCCTAATAGAAAGTAATTTGCGGGGCAAAAAAAAAAAAAAAAATCACTTTTTATGTAGCTGTTGCTGACTCAACCAATAAGTGCAGTAAGCATAAAATCACAAAACATTTTTTACCTATAGAAGTAGGTCAAAAGCAGAACACACAGACTATTGTTATTGATTTTCGTAACAGGGGCAGGTTGCAACACAGAATGTAGCCTATTTCCAACTATTTCCCAACCAAAAGTGAGTCAATCAACCTAAGTAGCCTTTAAGGATGTATTAACCATTAATAATTACACGCAATATAGGTATGAACATCTTTCCTTATTACTGCAGTCATGTTCAAAACAATGAAATAAAACCCAATCAGAATTAAAATTAAATCAGAATTTAGTAATGCATTGCATTGAGCTTTATAAGGCATGTGCCAGACTAACATTTAGGCACAAACACTGCACACAGCAGTGACCAGCATGCTACAATTGGCAAACACACTGAATATTTTAGTGTTTCCCCCGAACATCTCCCTATTCTCTTTTATTCCACATCTGATCAGAAATCCTGATTCTCTGATTCAGCAGAATGAGACGCTTGGCCTTAACAAACTGGTCTGGCTGATTTCCTGTTTTCCACGCATTTCTATTGATCTGATGTCCTGAGAAGACTGACGCCTGGATCCAACCTAAAGGCCTGTGGTTTTAGGAAAGAGGCTACAGAGGTTAGGGCTAGGGCAGGAGAGGATCAAATGAATTGCTCCTGTCAAAGCACAACCAGATACGTTCTACAGGAACAAAGAGCTGTCTGTCACTAGCGGGGAGGGCATTGCTCAATCTTTTATTAACAAGTCACACACATGAATTAACTTGGCAGGGCTTTAATGGAAAATTCCACCCTCAGATACTCTGACCCTGTTATGTATTATCAATCTGTATCATCAATCTGAGTTGTGTTTTTGGTTAAGTGTTGTAATTCATTTTTTTGTTGTACCCACCTTTCCTCAACCTGCCTTGTCTACTTCTACTTCAGTTATACCCCTTTCACCCACAAATCCCAGGTTTTATACGGGCTACATTGCCCCATTCAGACCACACTACTGTCCCAGGTTTATCCCGTGTCACCATATATACACATCTGTATACGTCACTGTTGCAAAATAGTCTACAAAGAAGCCCTTGCTCTTTGATGTTAACAGACTGACACAAAAACCTAGCGTTTACCATCGATGTTTTAACTGCTTGAAAAACCTTCTGATATTAAACTTCATTCTAGCTGTGCTGGGAATATCTCAACATGATGTCATGTGACCTACGTTTGGCCAGGTAAAAAAATACACCAAAATGCACCTAGAAATGCAAGGTACATCGGCAATAGCTAAGTTGTAGCTAAGTATTTTAGTTTGGATTTGCCCTTTAATATTCCCCTGATAGATTCTGTGAAACACTGGAAGACTCATTTAGACTTCAGTCAGCTACTAGATAACAGACAGAATTAAACTCTGAGCTGCATCTTGTTTTGAATTTTTTTTATATATACATTAATCACAGAAATTAACAATATGCCTACGTATGCCATGACCTGAAGTCTCTGCATTGTGATTCTATTCAACAATTGTCTGAACCAATTGTAAGCATGCTGATGTGACAAAGTGAAACCAATTATTCTCAGAAAATGCATAGCAGAATAACACCACAAGATATTCTGTGGATTGTATGTTTATTTTTACACAAATAAAATTTTACAGCAAAAATGCAAATCAAATTTCTGCAAAACTCATGCTTTAGATTAAAACAGACATGCATAATGTTGTCCTTTCTAATAAATACAAACTTTTTTCCTTCATGCACTCATGTCTAGACATGTGCTGCATTGGGGTATGCTAAATGCTCAACGAGTCAGATTTAGCTCCCAGTAGACCAAAACAAATCTCTGAGAAGCAACAGTCAATTAGCATGGGCGCCGTCCCAATCGCCAACATTAAGCAAACTATCCACTTAAAGACCAAGTGGTATGTAGTGCTCACATCAATTTTCATCTAACTACACCAACAACAGCAGTTATGAAGGGCGTATGCTTAGTTGCAAAACACTCCTTTCACACCCTCATTTATCCCCATGTCATAGCTGCCACAGACACCCACAAATACACACATTTCTGGAAACAAATGGGAGAATCATCGAGAACATTCAAAACATCTTTTGTAACAGCTTAGGATTCTCCCAACATAATAGTGATAAGAGGAGATTAAGGCAAACAGAGCGATTTCTATAAAGTCTTGTTCTGCTTACAGCCAGACATGCCCCCTGGTCGGGTCTAGGCACAGAGACTAACTCAGGTTACAGCACCTACAGTTGGCTGAAGACCCAAGGCTAACAACAAGATTAGTATTCATACCTACAGCTGGCAGAACCATTATCACTCTACAACACATAAACTACTTCTCTCTAGAGACCCGCTATATTTAACGACACACTGCTGTCATACATATACATCAGAGCAGTGTCTTGGCATCACAGTGGGTATAGTGAATAGATGGGAATATCTGGCGAAGCCTACTGGCTTTAAAAAGCAAAAAGAAGTTCTTTGGCTTTTAACAGAACCACTTCTGATACAGTAGATGCTCTTTTTGTGATGTATAAAAGTACAGCAATTGTCCAAGGTGCTACATGTAATAAGATTAATATTGGACAGGGTCTGAATTTGTGATTTGCAAACTTTGTTTTATTTACATGATTAAAAATAACACATGGATATACACTCACCGGCCACTTTATTAGGTATACCTATCCAGTACCAGGTTGGACCCCTTTAGCCTCCAGAACAGCCTGAATTCTTCATGGCATGGATTCAACAAGGTGCCCTTCTGCACACCACTGTTGTTAAGAGCTGTTATTTGAGCATCTGTGGCCTTTCTGTTAGCTTGAACAAGTCTGACCATTCTCCTCTGACCTCTCTCATTAACAAGGTGTTTTTGGATACAGAACTGGATGTTTTTTGTTTATCTTCACTGTAGTGAAGATCCTGGAGGGCAGCTGGAACCACCACATCTGGCACCAACAATCATACCACGGTCAAAGTCACTTAGATCACGCATCTTGCCCATTCTAATGTTTGGTTGAACAAAAAACTAAATCACTTCACCATGTCTGCAAGCTTTATATATTGAGCTGCAGCCACATGATTCGCTCTTTTAAGTGGTCGGTGAGTGTAGATTTACAAAGGAATATGTAGAAGAATGCTTCAAACCCCCTAAGGCCTTGAAGAGTGGCAATAATATTTCAGAGAAATAATACATCATACAGTACTGTGCAAAAGTCTTAAGCATCCTAGATTTTTTTCATATAAATTTCGTCTTAGAAGTTTATTTTTTTGTTTTCTGCATTCGTATTTTCAAATCAAAACATTATTACATATCTATACATTTAGTGGTAACATACTGCAGTTTTGGTGCATTTATATATAACTGCACCAAAATGCACACTCACGGCATACTGTCCCACATGAGTACACACAATGCCCTCACTCACTCTCTCTCACACACGATGCACAGACAAACACAAACACTCACATACACACTAAATCTCACATGAAGTAAAAATGCAAACACGAAAGAAAGTAAAAAATAAAAACCAACAGTGGAAGAACGTAGTATTATGGCTAGTCAAGAGAACATTAGGGCTTTTTTGAATTGTTTAGGTAACAAGTTGATAAAATGTGGATTCAATTTGTTGGTGCCTCTATAAATAATACCAAACTAAGATAGTGATGTGTGAGGAGGTCTGAGGTAACACAAGTTACATGTGGGATAATTATCTGTGCTACATGTAGTGGCAAATGAGTGACTAAGGGAACTAAGGCAAGAATACGAGGTGTAATCAAAAATAAATAAAAACATGGATAACTTGGTTGGTAAAAGCAATCTTTAGAAAAGAGTCAAATTACCAATTACAGAGACTGAATAATCCTTTTGACTTCAAAATGTGAAAAACAAAAAGTCGCATTAACATTTCTATTGATATTTTGTTGTTCATTTATCATAATATAAATGTTTTTAAAAACTACAAGAGGAACTTGAGGGCTCCATCAATAACTATTGTTTTCCATCAGTTCAAAAAAGCAAACTTCATTTCAGCATATAAATAAACTTCATCACATGGCATAACAATGACATATGGTCCTGTCCCAATCCTCCCCAACACATATTCAGCTGGCACGCGGTGCCTTTTATTCACTCGGTTTTTCTAAATTGCATTAGCTTAATTACCTAGAGAAAATCATTGGCGCTTTCTGAGCCTTGGACAGTGGTGCTGACTGATCATTAGTCTCTGGGTTGCTGCTGAGCCTCAAAGGTAAATCTGAACAACTGTTTTCCTCTGCTCATTCTTAATCAGTTTACTAATGCCTGCAGGACAAAAGGTCTGATAATGTTTATGGAGCACGGGGAGAGAGGAATACCAAGAAAACGACTTGAGAGTCTAATGTAGGGTATGGTAAAATTTATCAGCCTGCTGTTTGGAACACAGTTTATGAACAGTTCCTTTCATCCATCACTGAGGATTGTATATTTGCAGAGTGATACTATGTATATTCTACACCAGATCTATTCAACAGGCAGCCCGTGGGCCAGATCAGTCCCTTTACAATGTTTCAAACGGCCCGCCAGACTGCTGGCAATTAATATGTTAATAATAAAAAATAAGACAAAGCACTGAACAATCAACATATAAAATTCACGCCGTATTTGTCACACAGGACGCATAATTGAGTGACAATAACATGGACAATATTAGAAAGTAGGGTGATGTTGTGTAAATGCACAGTAATATAATTAAAAAGAAAGGAGGAGGGGTAGACTGACCGGCCCACCTGTCCCATGTATTATTTTATGTGGCCTACTTGCCAACTAAGTTGAATAGCCTTGGTCTATACTGTCCCCTTGCATTGCTCATGAGATCCTGTTGTCCCTTTACCATGAGTCAGTATGTACAGGGTTACAATCTCAGTTGTGAATATGTCACCATGTTGCAGCAATGCCATTGAGGCAAATTCCTGTATGTTCAGTTCAAATACTGGTGATGTTAGCTAACCCTGCACCAAATCAGGAGGAAAAGCTTGCTTTTCTCCACTAATCGTGAGGGTTTTTTTTAAAAAAAACAACCCCCCTGCCATTTTACCAAGTTTAACCCAGAGAAGAGGGCGCAACTGTGGGTTTGGAGAGTATCCTGATCCAAGTTAGAGGAAACCCTGGAAAGAGAAACAGCTAGATCACATGTTGTCCTAGACAAACTTAAGGCTGAATGGACACATTGCTACAGAGCTATCCTCACTGCTGCCCATATGCTGGGAAAGAAAGACAGCTTTATGGCGGTGAACAGAGTTGGGCTTTCTGCAGGGAACAGGCCCTTACACATAACCTTACGCAGTTGCTTGCCCGCCCACAGGGTGTTTACACATGCATCTGCACCAACCAACCCACCATTAAGAGAGGAGGGAAAAAAACTCACTCTTTCTGCCACAGGGAAGCCACGGAGAGCTGGGTGGTAAGAGATAAGGGCTGGGGTGAGCAAGGGTTGGAAGCTGGGGCAGCAGAAGCAGCCAAAATGAAGGAAACATCAACATTAAGTGTCTTAGCTGGGCTTTGGGTGACTATGAGCCGCCAGAAGAGCTTAAGCGTACCTTGGCATAGATTCTAAATGTGTGGAACTGCTTTGGAAGGATGAGACATTCTTCCAGAAGAAACACCATCATTTGGTGTTTTGTAGATGGTGGTGGAAAATAATGTCTCAGGCATTGCTCCAGAAACTCTGTGTTCAATTGGGCTAAAATTTGGAGAATAGGGCCATGGCATATTGTTTGTACAGTTTTCATGCTCCTCAAAATTTTCACAGGGTGTTTATATATCTTGATACTGTACTGGCATAGTTACTGTATATATGGGCCATCTGTAGCTCTGGTTGTAACCCATAGCCTCCATGCGCATGGTGCCTGCTCCAGGCCCATGTCTCAGTCAGGGATGTTTGATGTCCACCAGTGCCTAACTATAACCTTCTCTGCCTGTCATCAGTAATCATGGTGAGCCTCAAGATAAAAAGGCTCTCTGGCTAATGGCCCACAAACAGCAGATTACAGCAAATCACAAATTAAAGTCAAAGGAGAAGCAAGCAGTGGGAATGAAGACGAGCATGGTCCTCCAGAGCCAAGACATTTGCTCTGTTTCATTAATGCCGATGAACTTAATCAATTCAGTGCAAGAGGTAAGACATCGCAGTGGTTGTAAACAACTCCTAATGCCATCTGCAGAGGCCAGTGCAATAAAGCTGCTTTCTTCACACACTCACTTAATCCTGGTTTAAATTTACTCTACTAAACCAGGCTATAGAAACGCACAGGTGGCAGCTGTTTGATTTAAGAGGCCAAAACAGATCTAGAAACTTAGGGGCAGAGTTCATGTTAGTCAGCAATTGCCCAATTTTAGCAGGTAAAAACTATCAAATGGTGGAAAATAAAGTCTCCTGGACAAAACAAACCCCATAGGCTATAGCCTTTAATTGGATTTGGTCTCATAAATGGCACCTTAAGACTCAACAAAGTGACAGTGAGACTGGAGCACATCTCCATCCTGTAAGCTACAAACAAGCACAAATTAATGAATAAATGCCTGCATGTTATCTTGTTATGTCCCCCGAATAGTTTGCATTTTGAAAAATGTGGATGGATGCACTGCCCACCACCAGATCAAGAGAAAGGTGAAAATGAAATTGTTATCCACATAGGTTTCTACCTGTTGTCATTAAGTTGTGTGTATCGTGGCTGAGGATCTGGGTCCCCATCATTCACATCGTAGCTGGCATCTGGGTCCTGAGGAAAGACAGATACGTTGTTAGAATCAGATGCAGAGACAGCTTCTTCTGTAGTTTGAAAAGTCAGTTTGGTGAACTCATATATTCATAAACCAGTAAACATCTGTTAACCTGTAAATCTTTCAACAAAGAAATATTTCTTTAAATCCAATAGGCGCTCTGTATTAGCACAAGGAAGACGCTCTATCTTTCATCTTCAATCTTATCTATAACTTCTTTGCTGCTGCAATGACCCAATTTCTCCATGGGGATTATTAATCTTATTTTATGTAGTTTTTATGAGTTATACTCACGTAGTTCTGACTCAGGTCAGGATGGTTCTTCTCTATCCCATCATCCAGGATGGACACCACCACCCCTTTACCTGTGTAGCCCAACTCCCATGCACCTGTGGCATTCAGATCACGGTGGTTCCCATTGTACTGAGGGTGGAGAAAGCCAACAATAATTGGAGTTAGAATCAAATCATCTGAGAGGAATTTGCTGACAGAAATCAGCTTTTAAGTTGAAAATCATTCTAGACATTTAGATGAAGGATGAGCTTTTGAGTAATGCATCCAGGAGAAAATGTTTGATCTAATACTCATATCAGTCATTCTTCCTCAGTGGAAAAGGGAAAGTTTCCCTATGAGCGATAGGCAGTATTGAGGTTGTAGACAGCCTCTATACTTCGTACTAGGAGTTAATAGCAGAAGCTCCCATGAGTGGCTCTGTCAGCAAAGCGCCAGCGAACTGGATGATGGCACACAGCAATCACTCTGCAGGCATTTTGATATGCTTTTGACATTCAACTTGGCCTGATGTACATCAAAGCTCTTTCTTCTAAAATGCATCCTCAGTTGAATATAATTTATCTGAAATATACCATACGCCCCAATTTTCCCAACATTTCAGACCCTTGTACTAGTCTGTACTAGTCTCATCCTGTCTGATAGTTTGTTCCCCAAGCTTGTAATGTCACTGACACTTAAACCATGAAAAATAAAATTATTACAGCAACAGGTTGTGATCTGCAATGCTTATTCAGATTGAGGAACAGCTTTTAAAGTTGACGCACTGAGTGAATGAAAAGTGTGAGGGAAGTGTTTCATTTTAATTCTGAATAACAGCTCTTAAAATAAGCCTTTTCCCTTCCAGTAATTTTAATGTATCTCTTTAAACTCAACATTCCTACTGCACGCTGAAATCTTAAGCATATGAGCAAATTTAGAGCTTGAGATTTGTGCTTTGAGGATTGTCCATCATTTATCAGTGGGGAAATAGTCTTCGGATTTAGATAACAAAAACATGAAACATTCATAAGAATAGGAGATTAGCATCTGCCTTTCGCTGACACCCACCCACCAACCAATCTACCCACACTCTCCTCTGGCCAGCCAGGGGCCGACTGTGATTCACTGATATGGTCACATAACCTGGAACCCAGAGAGAGAACAGGGAGGAAGGTTGTAACCCGACAACCTTTTCTACAACTATGCATTATGTGCATACACTACAGTCCCTGACAAAAGTCTTGTCGCTTATCTAAGTTGTAGGAACAACAAATAAAAACTTGACTTGTAGTTGATCAATTGGAATCAGAAATGGCTTATATGAAAGGCAAAGGCCTCTGGATTATGCTTATTATACCAAAATAAAGTCTTGTATCATTCATTGAGTTTTATCATTTAATTAGGACAGAAAGGTCAGATTTGGCTTGGACAAAAGTCTTGTCGTGTCTTTAAATGATTCAACCAATCACAGATTAGAGCTTCACCTGTGACAAATACTGTAATTAACACATTCCCAGGTGAATCATCCATTGAACTGCATCCCAATCGCCACAAATACTGCAGAAGACCTGTTGGAACCCGCATGGACCCAAGATTCACCCAGAAAACAGTCAAGTTTGGTGGAGGAAAAATCATGGTTTGGGGTTACATCCAGTATGGGGGTGTGCGAGAGATCTGCAGAGTGGATGGCAACATCAACAGCCTGAAGTATCAACAAATTCTTGCTGCCCATTACATTCCAAACCACAAGAGAGGGCAAATTCTTCAGCAGGATGGCGCTCCTCCTCATACTTCAGCCTCCACATCAAAGTTCCTGAAAGCGAAGAAGGCCAAGGTGCTCCAGGATTGGCCAGCCCAGTCACCAGACATGAACATTATTGAGCATGTCTGGGGTAAGATGAAGGAGGAGGCTTGGAAGATGAAACCAAAGAATCTTGATGAACTCTGGGAGTCCTGCAAGACTGCTTTCTTTGCTATTCCAGATGACTTCATCAATAAGTTATTTGAGTCATTGCCGAGATGGATGCAGTCCTC
>OOFE01015624.1:0-23616 GCA_900323365.1 Monocentris japonica
GCAAGCCGGTGGAGCCCGTGTGATGCTCTGGGCAATGTTCTGCTGGGAAACCTTGGGTCCTGGCATTCATGTGGATGTTACTTTGACACGTACCACCTACCTAAACATTGTTGCAGACCAAGTACACCCCTTCATGGCAACGGTATTCCCTGATGGCAGTGGCCTCTTTCAGCAGGATAATGCGCCCTGCCACACTGCAAACATTGTTCAGGAATGGTTTGAGGAACATGACAAAGAGTTCAAGGTGTTGACTTGGCCTCCAAATTCCCCAGATCTCAATCCGATTGAGCATCTGTGGGATGTGCTGGAAAAACAAGTCCGATCCATGGAGGACCCACCTCGCAACTTACAGGACTTAAAGGATCTGCTGCTAACGTCTTGGTGCCAGATACCACAGGACACCTTCAGAGGTCTTGTGGAGTCCATGCCTCGATGGGTCAGAGCTGTTTTGGCGGCACGAGGGGGACCTACACAATATTAGGCAGGTGGTTTTAATGTTGTGGCTGATCAGTGTGTATATAAATTCACATATTTGATTCCTCTCTCATTTGTATATAATGCATATATATTATATTTTTCACTTAATTCATAATTTTCATCCAGGCGCTCTTACCTTCACAACAACAGGGCACTTATTACACACAGCCGATGTACGCAGCGCCGCCTCACGTCATTCATCACACAACAGTGGTCCAGCCCAATGGAATGCCAGCCGCCATGTACGCCCCGCACATTCAGCCCCCCCGCCAAAGCGGCGTCGCGATGGGGATGGTAGCCGGGACCACCATGGCCATGTCAGCAGGTGAGCCACGGTGATGTTTCCGTATTACTGTTCGTCGTTCTCTCTCACTAGTAGAAATACTAGAAGAACTCCCAGATTCATCCGGTGTTTGCACCAAAATTACCAAATCACAATGCCAGTCACTGGCGTTAGTGCTGGTCAAACAATGAAGCCTCTTTGTGCCTGTCAGAGTCCTGCATATGTCATTTATAGGTAAATCTCATTTTTTTGCTGCTTTATGGTTGCTATCATTGTTGCAAGACGCAAGGAAGCAAATAATCAGATCAGAGGCTCAGAGGATGCCGGGCTCGGTGGATTGCTCTTCCAACTGAAGCAGTTTGCAATTGGTGATAAAGGGGACTGATGATGAAGTTCATCAGACAAAAACTCAAAAGGGTGCAGAGAGGGGTAAAAAAGGCACAGATTGCCCCTTGCAATGCAGTCTTAGTGAATCTGGGCCCCAGTCTTTGTTTGATAATGTGAAAATGAATAAGCGTTCACTCTGCTTCTCAGGAACTTTGTTGACAACTCATTCGCCAGCGCCCGTTGCCACCCACCCAGTCACGATGCCCACGTATCGGGCCCCTGGCACGCCCACCTACAGCTATGTGCCCCCACAGTGGTGAACGGAGGGGCAGCGTGAGTGGTGAGTGGACATTTTAGTGGTTGCAAAGTTTGATGTATCACTTTGATATGGGATGAGAATTTTAACATTTTATCAGTGTCCAAAATGAACTTTGTGGGTCACCTGCCAAGGGCTGGTAAACTGTGCCTGACAAAAATACGTTTTACTGGCCAGGATAATGTGTATAGAGCCACGTACTGCCTCAGTCATTCATCAGAGACTTGAGATTTGAAACTTGCTCACTCACTTAAGTTTCAACTATTTAACCATCCAGAAACAGAAGTATAGATGCTGCCACGTTGTGTAGAGCCAGTGCAACAGGCAGCCAATCAGAGGCCTGTTTGATACAGAGCCATTGTTTTGCTTTGATTTGATTGGCTCACGGCATTAAATTGGCTCTCAGAGTTTGAGAACAGCCAAAGACTGTATATAACCAAGAGATCCAAATGTCTCAAGAAGTTACTGGACAGTGTTGTAACTCACCCTCATTGATTTATCTGCTGTTACCAGCATTTGGCGCTGGGCAGGTGTTAATTTCAGAGCCTGTGTTTTATACCACTAGCAATATCTGTGTTTGTGCGAGGGACGGCTCAATCACTTTCATACACAAGGCACATTTTCTTCTCTCTCCAGGTCAGAAGATGGTAGATATGCATTTACACTCCAGTCCAGTGTTTCTCACTATTGGCTGTGACCTGCCCTGCCAGTGTCTGCAACCAATTGCTCTTCTTCCAGCATAATGTGAATCTGAATCCCAACCACGTAGAAAGAGGCCTATTTGGAAGAGGGTGAAGAATATGCCCCTCTTAAAGGAACCAGCCCCCCCAGCGCTCTATAACCTGCTGCATATCTTGCATCCAATGGCAGTCTCCATGCAAACTCTTGTGTTTTTCTTTTTTTGTGGACTGTCTTGCAGACTTTTATAGCTTAAATTTTTAAGTGGTGAAAAGGGAGTTTGTATTTTATTTTTTTTTTTATTTTCATTTCGGGGGATCCATATAATGTTGAATGCATGTGTATACATAGATATATGAAATAATGCTAGCTCAATCTACCTGCTGTGACAGATGCAAAATCAACAAAAGGCATAAATCCAAAGGAACATTAAAAAAAAGAGTAATAATCTGCAGTGCTGAATCACCGATGACCATGTCTTAAATGTCAAAGAAGAAAAGATGAGAAATGTTTCTTCATGCGAAAATATAACTGCAATCGAGTGCAGACCAAACTGTACTGTTTTCACTGCTTTGTGTTTTGGTAAGTGATGCTAGGTTTTTATTCTTTTTCTCGGAGTGATGCAGTGTAATGCATTTTGTCTTACCATTTTTGTATTTTAGGAAAAAGATGGGACTTAAGAGTTTGTGCCTCAGACTGACGGCCATTCCAGCACTTAATCATTCTGAGTTTTTTCTGCCCTGTCAAACTGGTTGGGAAGAGAACATGGGCTTTTACAAAAATGGCTTCCTTTTCCTGCATGAAACAATTGTGGTTGATATAGATGATAAAAACCTATTCACTTATTTTGGCCAGAAGTATTTGTGGGGGGACAAATGGAGGAAGTTCCTTTAAAATATTTTGCACCCATTCAGCTGAGCGAATTAGGAACGTGTGAGTGTGAGTGACTGAGTGAAAGGTTCAGAATAGAAACCATTAAAAATGGTATTGTGCCATACAGTGGGACACATGCGTATAATTTTAGGCCTACATGTCATAACAATCAGTTTTCTTACTTTTTAGGTAAGTCTGAAGCACTACACTATTAAATCACTGCTAATGTTTGACTTGTTAGGATTTATTTTTTTTTACCCGATTTGTGACTAGCACTACTGAAGGAAAGGCACTAATTCTGTAGTCAGAACAATTTGTCTGTACGATACCAGATCTTTTACATTGCTCGCTGTTTTACCTCAAGGTTCCAGCCAGACCCACCAATATCACTGTCTCAAACTTGCTCTTCTATGTTGCCTCAGTCACCTCAGTTAAATAATCTGTTTTGTAAATGTTATTTTTGTGTTTTGTTTTGTATTCTAAAGAAAGACCAAAAATAAAAGCAATTATGAGAGTAATCAATTGTATTTCTTGTCATTAAATCATGCCAGCTATGCTTGGATGTTGTGCCATCTTCTTTTAACTTATTTTACTTATTTCAACTTTGTTGAAACTTAAAATTTGTGCCAGGTGATGAAATGAGCATTATTTTCTTTCAACTCTTTATGGTACAGATCTGATCTTAAATTTCATCAATCTACACAAAACTGCCAGACATTTAAGGTTACCTACCATTTCGATTCACAAGTTTTCATTTTCTCACTTTTGAGAAAAAGCTAATGGCTAGTATCCTCTCTGTGAGTTTGGTACATAGCTCTGTCTTCACTTACAGGACAGTATATTGTCCTTCAGAAAGATACATTTATTTTGCAATAATGTCCATTCTGGTGACATATTTACCACCTGGAAGCTGGGGTGACTCTAGCAAGATTCTCGTATCTACCATTTTCCCATATTACATGAATGCAGCAATAAAGTGTGCTGCGCTGGTTAACCCGGAAGTTTACCAGTTTACAAGGATCACGCGAATGAAGCAGCAGAAGTTGTCATTCCCAGCATGCTGTTCGTCGCGCGAATTTGGATTTAGTTGTTGCTAGTCTTCATCCTCTACGCGGTTCTGGGTTTTTTTTCATGTAAGTCATGTTTGTTCATGTAAGCGACTTCTATATATATATAAACAATTAATGTTGCAATGGTCCAGCGGAACAACCAGGTAAATCTCGCGGTACCACGCCTTACTTGAAATTGCACGCTGTCATTCAGTTAACGTTAGCTGCGTTATGCCCCTAAGTAGTAGAAACTCTACCCCCGATGTGCGTTCAAAAATCTGGCAGTTTAATGTTGCTTTACTTATCGGCAAACGTACACACCTTGATATTTACGAACCGTTACGGCCTTCTGGTAAATTCCAGTAAGCAGCACTTTATTTTACTAAAATCTCAACTTTCTAAATTGGTCTCTACCGCCCTCCACGCTGTGTTTTGGTGGAAGAAGACTATAATAACAGGTGAGCCGTCTATGGCATTTGATATATGACAGAAATAAATGCTGCATGATGGATACTGTGTACGCCGAACTGAGGAGAAAAAGTTTTATTGTTTCATCCAAGACGAGGAGAGAAACCTCTATTTTAAAATTAAATTTGTACCTTTTATTTCTTTCCGTGTTCTCTGTGGTTTCCTCTAGCTCAACAAATACTCAACATCTATAGCTAACAGTTTCTTTCTGTGGACACAGGGTTCGATAGGTGGAGCTGGGTGGGCTGAGGTCTGGCTGTGATTGGAGGATGAGCAGTCCTGGGTCAAGCAGTAGTGCTCCTGCAGCCAGCGGAGCCAGCAAACCAACTGACCTGTTTGAAGATTTATGGCGCCAACTCAAAGAGTGCCACCAGAAAGCCCTTCAAGGTAGTGACCGACGATGTAGGTAGGCCCGAGAAGAACTTCCTCAGGGTTCCCACCGATCATGGAATTTCTGGAACATCGTGGAAGTTTGAGAGGTGTATTCCAGACAGGGAATTCCATCAGTTCTCTGGGGGAGTGAGGGTACAGCGGGGGATTTTACACTTTACAGGAGTATAACTGATTGTATTTTCCAACTTGATACACACATTCATTGCATTAGATGGTGGTTTTCAACCCATCTGTAGTGGAAACCAGGATGGAATATGTGTGTGTGGTGTGTTAGGTCATGGAAAGTCATGGAAACCAATGTCCTATTTTGACCGTCTATCACCTGACAATGCTCTGTGGCTCATCCCTAGTGGAGGTGCTGTGGGCCCAATTCAACTAAACATCTAGAGATGCCCACTAGACATGTCCTACCTTGAACATCCAAGTCGATTTTCTCTGTAAGCGCTCACCCCAGTTTAATAGCAGAGGGATGAGTTCATCAGACCCTGGTTGGTAAATATTGGTATGGTATTTTGTGTATTGTATTTCAGACGGAACAACATTGCACTTTTTTTTGTGCTGTTTTCAGAATTGGAGGCAAAGGTGAGCAGGCTGAAAAAGGAGCGTTGTTTGTGAGTATATTTCGTCATTCTACGTTTTCAGGATAATAATGACGACAATGATAACACAACAGCTTCATTTTTGAACTGTGAAATTTACTCTTGTCTGCATTTCGGGACTTGAAATGTTGTTTGTAACTGACAGAGATGCACAGAGACTAGAGGAGTTTTACAGTCGCAATCAGCAGCTGAAGGAGCAACACAAAACCCTGCAGGACACCGTCAGTCTCTTGGAGGAAAGGTAGCGTCCTCCAAAACAGGAAACATTATATCTATGTCTTGGTAGTCGGGCGTCCCTCGGGGCAGCGCGACGCACGGTTGCAAGAATGCGAGAAATGTTGCGTGAGTATTGCGTGCCTTGCTTGCGTTGACTGACCGACCTATTGAAGCTCTTCACTGTGTTTCTAGGCTTCGGGAAGGAGTGTGTGATCGATGTGCTGTCCTGGAGGAGAGCATGAAACATAACCAGAGTCAGAATCTGCGTCTCATCGCCACGCTCAGTGAGTTCCATGTCCGCTGACTAACTCAGCTGGTCTAACAAGGAAATGTTCATCCGCCTCGTCTAGATGCTCAAAGCACTTTTAAAATGACGGGCAGACATTTTATTATATCATTTAGAACTAGGTACTACCTGGTGGCTCAGTCAGAAAAGGTGACGTGAAGAAGAGAGAATGTTTGAGTAGAGTTGTACTGCTGGGTACATTCCTGTCCTCTACCGACGTACGTGGTCCAAGAGCTTCATGTTCTTTTGTTTTGGTTCGTCATTCCTTCTGCAGAGAATGAAAAATACAGTCTTGAGGAGGAAAACAGAAAACTGAACGCTGAGCTGGAAAAACTGAAGACATCACGGTGAGTTCGGTGGCGTTGCACGGGGTTAGTTTTGGTATTTTACAGCATCGTAGTGATGAATGGTCCTTATATTTGACTAGTATATTCTCTATTGTCAAACAAGGTCAGATGTACAGTATTTTTTTGCTCCAGGTCGTGCACTCCTGTCACCAATACATTAACGAATGCAGTTGCTGTTTTGCCTTTATTGCAAACAAAGGTGATCAGGTGTCCTCCAAACATCTCAGTGGGATTCTAGCTTCGCTTCAGACAGGTGGTGGTTCAGTGTCTGTTTCAAATAACAGAGACATGAAAGAACAAAGGGTGCTCTAACTGTGCACTTCACTTTAATTTCAAATAGATTTCCATTTCGTTTTGTGTACTTAACTGATGAGAGTTAAAGGGCATGACCAAACCTTGTAATCAAATTGTCTACATGTTCACGCTTTTGTAGAAAGGATGAAAATTGGCATGATCTGAGTGTATCTCAGTGGATGTAGATGATCCCATCGAACGTGACTTCATAAAATGAGGGTCTTTTCCAGCGTTGTGTTTTGCTATTGGGCTGTTAGCAGTGCTGTCCAGGAAATCGGTGCATCGTAACGAGCTGCTGGAGTGTCTCTGGTGTTGTCTCGAGCAGCTCCATGCCCCGGCAAACCTCGTCGCCGGAACAGGAGGAAGGCGTAATCCCAGACTCCCCGATCCTGACAAGCTCGCTGCCCACGGCAAACAAACTGAAGAGACGTAAACACAACAACAAAACGCAGCACGTTCGCTACGCAGAGATGCCTCTGCCGCAGTCTCGCAGCTCGCTCTTCAACGGTCAGTCCCAGATAGAGTTCAACCAATCACCAGGCTTTTTCTGGTCCATCTAACTTTGCTAAGGCTCCTGTATGAAGCTGCTGACCGGCTGGGTTGTGTTGTCCCTTGGTAGAACTGAATGAGGAGCCTCTTGAGTCTCCAAGGAACCGTGGAAGAGCAGATCTGCTCGTACCCAACACATGTGAGATGGACGCATCCCAGACCTCAAGTATGGATTCATCCACAGTCCTCCTACCGTGTTTACCTTGTTGTATCAATACATAGTGTATTCACTTCAAGCAGCAGTGCTGCAGTTGATATTTTAAAGCTGCACAAGGCAACATTTTTAAGATTTGGCCAAGTATCAGTCAGAGAAATGGACCCAGGAATGCAAAATTCATCTCCAGTAGTTGTTTTTTTGTTTTTTGTGTTGAAATGTTTTAAGGTGGATTTTTTTCTAAACTGTCTCCTAAACAGCAGTGAGAGAGAAAACTACTAGAAACAGAGGAATAGTGACATGCACAAATTCTCATAGAAACTAGTGATTAATAAAAGGTTTCTAGTAACTAGTAGAATTGGAGACTTGTACAATCAATTAAAAAACTGCTTATTATTTCACTAGTAAGAACATAAAAGTGACTGGAAAAAATGAAATTAGTAACTAAAAAACTAGTTTATTAAATTGTTACTATTAGAAATAGAAAAGTGGCTAATAAAAACCAAACGAGTCACTAACACCTATCAAAGTAGAAGTAGTATCTATTAGTGTCATAATAGTGTCTAATAGTGCCGTTGTTTGGTGTCGCCAATGTGCAAACTTGCCTCGTGCTGCTCTAACGAATCATTTGATGTGTGGAGGTTGAACGGCTCTTTGGATCTCTTTGGATCTCTTTTCAGATGTAATCAATCGTAATCTGGAGGAGGTGGTAGCAGAAACCTGCAGCCTTGACGTTCCTGACAGGCCGGTGAGATACAGTCGGCTGTGCTGTCATGAACAGATCGCTAGGGCTGTTGAATTCTGTCTGTGGTGTAAAAAAATAACAGTCAACTTGTGGTTTAATTGTCTAATCCAAAAATGTCTAAGCAATATTGATTCTAAAAAGAAAATTTCCTGTAACTCAGTTTGATATGTGCTTCAAAAAATGAGCAATTTGGAGGCAAATCTGAAAAATGTCTGTAATCTTTCAGTTTTATTCCCACCTTCTTAGTGAATGATGTTTTCTGAACACAGGAATTCAAACTTGTTGAGCGCTGATTTGATTTTGTGGTGTTTTAGGTTTTCCCCCCTCAGAATACAGAGACAACTGCAGGCCTCCAGAGCGGCTCAGACTCTCTGAGGTTTAAGGTTTGTTTAAGGTAAGAATGAAAACATCCATCTGCACCTGCTGCAAGTTGTTTCTGGTTCATGGAAAACGTGCAAGGCATTCTCAAGTCACACCACCAAACATCTCAGATGCCCATGAAATGCTTGAATGCTCCCATTCATTTAAAACGTGTTCATCTGATCAGACAGAAAAACATCCCAGTAACTTCCATATTTGCGGACCTGCTTACAGGCCTCACTGCTGCTCCTCCTCCCACTCCTCTTCATCCACCCTGATCCACTATCAAGACTCCACCATGCAAAAGTCCCCGTCCCTCCTCCCCAGCGTCAAGCGGGTCTCAGGCAATAGCTGCCTTCACAAAGCGAAAAGGAAGAAGGAGAGTGGCCAGGAGGCGCCAGAAGAGGAGGACACACGAGTCCAGGGAGGAGTGGACGAACCGAGGGAAGGCCGACAGGTGCAGCCCGAGCTGGTCAAACATACCTCCACCGCTTTCGGCGGTCAAAACGCCAGGAGGGAGCCACCCGACCACAAGGTTAGTTTATTTAGCCCCATGTTTCCTGCACCTCCCACTCCCATATCAGGCAGCATGTTGGAACTGTTGCACCATTTTCTCATGGGAAGGAATTCAGTGAGTGGGTAAGATCAAGTAACTTACATTCACTCAGAGGTAAAATACTCTTTTTGTCTCAAGGTGTTGCTGGTTCATTTGTTTAGAAATCAACTGCGAAGTGATATTGGATGTGAAACCTCTTATATTACATGCATCATATATAACGACAAATATGAGTTGGCGATCATTTATTTATAACGACAAAGTAATACCTTAGCCTGCCTTTAAAACGATGCTAACGTTGCCATGCTACACCTTTAACATCCACTAGGTGTGTTCAACACAAAACGGGGCTTCCAGCCAAAAGTCAAATGGTCCCTGTGTAAGTCCTGCTGTCAAGAGGACCAACAGGAAGGAAAATGAAGAGGTAGACGGGGCTCTGGAGAATCACCTTGGTGGGAAGAAGAGGAACCCCCTCGGCCTACCTGCCCCAGATGATGGTGAGTTCTCAGTGTAGCGTAGTTAAAGTTCTGGACCAAAGCTGATTTTAAAACACGTGAAGCACGGCTTCCTTTCAGTTCAACCTATCTGGCTTTAGAAATAAATAACTATGTTGCTTTCCGAGGTGAAGGGAAGCACAACGTGGAGCCCATGTGGAGTATTGACCCTGCAGTAGCCCTGTCTCTGTATGACACACAGTCCTGGACGACGGAGGAGGTACCGTCAAATACCCTGTTGTTTTATGTCCTGTGATGCTCTCTGCTAGCTCATAACCTCCCAAGGGATATCAGAGAGGCAGGCTCTGTTCAAGCTTTTAATCAGCGCGCTACACTTTTAACACTTTATACTTTCTTAACGCAACTGAATTTTAAGTTTATTTTTTTCTCTATTTTTATAATTGCTCTTGACTTTTATTTTCCTATCTCTTATTTTTCATGTTTTTGTATGAAAGGTGCTATACAAATAAAGTTTCTTATTAATTTTATTTTCCTGTTATACAACTACAGTCATGTATTTGGTCCCTGGGCTTTGTTTCAGTAATTTAGATCTTGAACTGAAATGCAATCTAGTATTATATAGAACATGAGGCTGCACAGGGGTCATGGAGAGGTCAGCTCAGTGTTTTATTTACCCATTTTAACTGTAGATCAAGTGTTGACTTCAGTTGTGGCCCCTTGTTATGGTTTCTAACATCTCATGGTAGATATATATTGATTACATTCAACATTGTGAGAGAACACCAATGGCACAATGCATGGATGTGCTTTGTAATTCAGTAAAGACGCAATGCTGGGTTGGCGAGGGCGTGGAGAAATGATGACCCACCACAGGAGTATACCCAGTACTGAGTAGTGTGGATACATGAGCCTCTTCACACTGGGCTGTTTCTCTGTGCTGTAACTAAAGGAAGGCCAACGGAGTCAGGGGGAACCAGTGGATGCTGACTGCACCTTCATCAGCCACAGCTTACTGCAGCGCCAGGGAGGAAATGACCAGGACGGAGGAAGCAGTGCGTCTGGTAAATGTTTACCTGTGGAGTCATCGCTCCGTCAAACGGACACTGAAGTTGTTATTAACACAAGCTCACAACCTCATACTCTTATCAGGTCTTCTGAGGTTGATTGATCTGTTACAGCCGGGATTGGTAGATTTGAAGAAATACTGTTACAATAATGGATGAAGCACCTTTTGGTTCAACATGAGTTCACATTATAACGATGCAACTTTACCCATCTGCCTTTCAAGGACTATGTGAGAAGGCGAATGACAGTTTGGATAAGATGTTTGACACCACGGCCTACGGGGAATACAAATCTTACAACAGCTCACATGCAGGCCAGACCCAGCCCTGTGACGATGATGATGAGGAGGAGGAAGATGGTAGCAATAGTGGTTCACACCATTTTCCTTCACTGAGTGTTTCTGTGCTTTACACTGAATTCCAATTCTTTTTTCTTTGTTTTTCTCTCCCCAACAAGAACAAAGCACATCAGTTCATAGTAAAGAGTCCAAAGCGAGGTGAGGTCAACTCTCTTAGTTTACAGAAGCTCCAGTCACCAGTTGTCAACAAGAATATCATGACTTGTTATCTAAAAACATGTCTGAGCCACCTTAGTAGTATGACGAAGGTTTACGCAGAAATGAAGTACCTGAATTCTTCAATACAGGCTTGATGAAAGTATTTAAGACCATTAAATTGTCGGTCCTATAAATCCCCTCCTTGTTTAATTCTTTTAGATGTTGTTTGACTTTTTATATATTATATGTATGTGTATTAAATGAATGTGTATCCTATAATAGATTTGTGAAAGTAACGGGTAAATACTCTGTTAGTCCTGCACTGGCAGATAATACTAGACCTGATTGTGAAGCTGCTGTTCTGTAGCTGTTGAGGGGGCAGGAGGAACAAGAGACTATTGCGAAAAATCAGGAAAATGTTTTTTTTTTTTTTTTTTTTTTTGACCCAACTTTCCTCTTCCACTTTTCTCTCTCTGGATTAGAAACCCAACGTTTGCATACATGGCGGTGGTTCGCAAGAAAGACGAGAGAAGAAAGCTGAAGGGCAGCACATGCAAGGAGTGTGAAATCGTGAGGGTTTTTTTTTTTTTTCCAGTCGTCCTCAAATCCAGTTAAACTGACATCTTTTCATATCAAGCGTGTTTAATAGATGGTTACCTCCCACAGTATTACGCCCACCTTCCAGAGGAGGAAAGACAAAAAAAGCTGTCTGCATGTTCGAGGCACCGTTTTCTTTACGTTCCTCCGTGTACTCCGGAGAACTTCTGGGAAGTCGGATTCCCTTCGACGCAAACCTGCATTGAAAGAGGTAAATGAACCATATGTTGCGCCACACCTCAGAGGATTTTCCTTTTCTAGATGTCACAAACCTCAAGTGTGAAGTGCAGTACTAAGTGAACCCCTGATCCACAACAAAACGTGATATTTTGAGTACTGAGACATCTTTTCCTCCTAGGGTATATCAAGGAGGAGAAGAATCCACAGGCACGCCAACGGAGAAGACAACCTTTCAATGCTTTGTTCTCCCCGAAACGTAAGGAGCCGGAGACCTAGCAAGAGAAACCTTTCTTCTGATCTGATTCAGGCTGGAAGGAGTTGATGCTTCACTACAGTCCAGCCAAGTTCTACTTGGTTATAGAGACTTACGAAGAAAGCTGGAACCAATAGGTACCTTTTCCAATGCATATACTTTGTGTTTAAATAAAGTGTAAAATGTGGAGTGAATTGGATTGTTTTGCACTTGAGAGCATCCTGGAGTCATTTTTATATTTTGTGTTTTTGTAAAAGAAAATGCATTTGGTTGAATAAATGTTAAAATAAAAGCACGTGGTGTTTTGTAAATGTCCACCTCCCTGTCCAGAGGAGAGGTCACTGAACTATGAGTGCATCAAAATAAGGGTCCCCCACTTTTAGACCCATGTGCCTAAATCTGGCCATCCTGTCCTGTGTCTCCATTTGCTATTTATTCCTTTGAACTGACAAGTCCATGTTTTGTCTCTGGTTAAACCTGCTCTATGATAAGGTGAGACCAGACCCCTACCGGTGGAAGAGCACCCATCACCCTCTCTGGTATTTACTTCATATAATTCTGTTATTAAATGGAATTGAAAGGCTAATCAAAAAGTTCTGGAGAGGAATGGATTTCATTCCCTGTACTGAAACTGAACTAACTTCTCTCTCAACATGCCTTAAGATGAGGTCCATCAATTTGTTGACCCGTGAGATTTAAACACCAAGTGCACGCTGGGATACCTCAACATGTACTCATAGATCATTTTATTTTGGTTAGCAAGATTATCAAAGCAGAGACGGGTTGACATAAATGAAAAAATAAAATGTATTTTCAAGATGTGTATAAAAGTCGTAGCTGTGGGCACGTTTGGCGAGCCGCCATCTTGGGTCACGACTGAGATTCCCTGTCGGAATACACCAGCAGGGCCTCTCCAACGTGGCTGAAGAAAACACTGAAACACAATCATCCACACTCAGTATGTATGGCAGTGTTGTTGAGAGTGAGAACAGGATAAGGAGGACAAAGTCATCGGTTATTGTGATGAGAGCTGGCATCAAAAACAATTTCCCACCATGTGACGTCAGACAAAAAACATCTCCTCTTGCAGGTCGGTGGGTGGGATACTCACCAGGCGAGAGACCGAGCGTCAACATCCACGTAGAAAACGAACGGGGAGAGGAATATGGCGGTCACCTGGGTCAGAGTGGAGCAGTCAGTCAGCCAGTTCTTGAAGCAAGTTCAAATATCTATGTCTACTTTTGTGTCAACTTTATACCAATCGTCTAGTGTCTAATACCTACAACGTGTTTTTGTCACATGCTTCCTGTCCCACCTGTTATCCTAAGATGCACTATTAATGTTTGAACTAACTAAATGCTAAAAATGTAGGAACAGTTAAAGATTACCTTCGACAAAAAAATCCAGACCCCATAGTACTCGAAGGACAAACCACTCTTTAGTTTGACTGTCGCCAATAGCAGGAGAAACCCCAGCAAGGCACTGAGAGACAAGACATCATGATTACTAGAAGTTACACCAATTCTGATACCAAACAAATCCAATCAGATTATGGTCACTTTTGAGAGATAACCAGTAACATCTAGATTTTATGTTTTAGAACCGATTTCCTCACATTTGTTTTCCTCAGAAATGACCCCATCCTGTGATTGAAAGGTCACAGGTTTGATCATGTGTCCTGAACCCCTCATGCGTCGCTCTGGGTTACAGGGGAATAGTTTCTGCCCCTTGCTTTTAAAGAGCTTTACAAAGAAAAAGACAAACCTAAAGGCCGGAGGGGAATTATAAAAATGAATCAAAAACAAGGTTGCTGTGGAAGAAGAAGGTAAATACAAAGAGAATAAAATACCCAAACAAATAAAAACGTTTGAATTTGATTTGATCTGCCTTCCTGAACTCCTCAGTGTTTCAAGGCTTCAAGGCCTGGATGACAAAGGCCCGATCTATTAGGACTCAACAGCCGACCTCAAGGCTACTGCAGCCGTAGAATGGCTTTAAGGATTGTGTGTGGGTTTTTTAGCCTCAGACAATCCTCAGTTTATATCCACTATGAACTTACACACAGTCACAAGACCAAACCTGATGACAAAAGAAGCTGCTATAGAATGTTCTACTTTATCCCATCTTCAGTAACAACATATATCAAGAGTAAAGCCAAAGAGGTCTAGGAGGTATAAAGCAGCAGTTAGGCACTATTGGTAGATTTACACCGTTCAGCACCCGGTGATTTACTCACATTTCTCTGAGTAAAACACACAAGAAGTAATGCGCCGTCAACTGAAGCACTACAAAATCTGAAAGGATTTAAAGCTTTCACCTGGCGCAGCAGCCACAGTGAAACATGTAGGACCGAAGGGAGGGGAACTCCAAGGCACCCAGGAGGTCACCTGTGGAGGAACAGTTAGTAAGGAATAACTATTACTGTAAAATAGAAATGTTTTCTCAAAGAAAGATGCAACAAACCTCAACTTGACTGAAAGGTTCTTACCAGTAGGGTGAGCAGCAATAGCCAGCAGCAGCACACTGATGTTTAAAGGAAAAACCTCATGAGTCAAGACTTAAAGCTGCACTAGCCAGGAGGTTTACGTCTTATCGGTCTAAATCACAGTCTCAGACTGCAGCAGAGCAGCGCATCCCATCCTCCTGACTGACACGCCATATGCTGGAAGAACGGGATGGCATCTCGTTGCAACAACTTGTAGGCGTTCACGTGTTTAACTGGTTTTACTGGAGTCCGATTGTAAGGTCAGTTGTCATGCCGCTGCTTCTTGTTATCATAAGGTACTTCTATTCTCAACAGATATTATCCTCATCTGAAAGAGCTCAAGGAGCAGACGGCGGTGGATTTGCTGCCTGCGTTGACATCCTTTCACAATTCGTCCAAAAAAATTGATTTCAGGTGTGGAACTGTGGGAGCATTTATCCTTACCTGAACACGTAGTTGATGTACTGCTGCTCAAGGTCACTACAAAGGAAGCATCAAAAGCACACAGGTTGAAAAACACAGCGTCAGTGATTCCTCTCATGGGTTTTTATTTCTTTGTCCATCTGTGACTTACCTCAGAAGGCTGGATTTGTACTGAACTTGGAAAACTCTATATGCACCTGGAAATGGATTCAAATTCAGACTTGTTCCACCAAAATACAATACTTCTCATCTCTTTCCAAACTCAAAAGTGTGAGATTCAAAAGTCTCACTACCAGAACTAAGGGCCTGTCAATACTGTTCATACCCCCAGTGGATTTCTGTTCAACGCTCCTGACTGCTCTAAGATGGAAAGAGTCATGAAAGGACCATGAGAAGATCTGCAATATCTGTAAATGTTCTACATTGCTTTAAAAAAAATGTAGACTATAAACTAGTGCTGAACATGCCATTTCCAGAATTACAAATGGTCTCCTGATGAAAAGCCTTGGACTCAACTGATCACCCTCTAGTTGACAGGGTGATTGTCCTGGACTTGAACACATTTCTAGACCACTCCAGCTGTGTGTTCGTCCTTCAACACGGTGCATTAAGCCTGAATTCAGGAGTTATCTTTGATTCATGTACAGGCCTTGAGAAACTGACTGTATGGGCTGTATGGACTCTACCTACTGTTCTTCTCTATTCTGAGGAAGCAGAAGCTCAATACTCGAGACTTACCAACACAGGAGAGATGAGCAACAGCCCACATGTAGCCGTTCAAGTCAAACTGAAAAGCAGGCAAACATGCTAACCACACTAGATTCAGGATGGAAAATGACACACTCCAATCAATTAATTGACACCTAAAAAACTTGAAACTCTAGTCATAAAAACTGACGATAAGGAATTACCCGAGGATCGTAGAGGGGAAGGTTGATGGCTGACACCAACATGACACATACGCTACAGGAGGAGAAAAGAGGTTTCATTTCTTGTAAGTATGTATTGGAGCATCACAGTGTACATCAGATCCACGAGAGGCTGGGTATGTCTCCATGGAAGTTTATTTAGTACAATATCATCATCACCATTGGTATTATTAAGGAACCGTCCAATCAGGAGAGCACAGCTATGCAGTGTAATTCCTAACACTTTGCCTCCTGCAGCCTCTTCCTGATTTAACCACAGAAAATCAGCAGAAATCTCAACATCTTTACATTTTTCTCTGCCTTGTGTTTGCGACCGGACTCGTTCCTGCTTGGGTAAAGGAAAAAGGGGGGGAGGGGAGAAGAAACATACAAACCTTATAAGTTTCGGCCAGTGCATCTTCTGCTGATGAGAGAGAAAACAAAGCACCGTGTCAATGCTGCAGAGTGAAGAGATGCAGTACAGATACAGTACAAGGTCATAACAACAGGGAATACACAGGGAGGGAGTTATTATACTGATTCAAATATAGCAGCCACTGTGTGCACCTACCTCTCTATGCACTACCTTCAGGATGAAGTAACTAACAACATGGGAGGAATTCTGAAGAGTGAAGAAACAAGGAATGTCCTGGAGCAGAGAAGAACAACAGAGTGACGTTTCAAGCAACATCTTAGCAGCAAAAACAGCATCTGATAGTAAGTAGGAAATCCGTCACAGTCTGTGAACCCCTTGTGCAATTATAAATATCTTTATTTAATGAAAACTAGCCTTTCCTTGACTGAAATAAAGGATCAATTCACCAATTCCATGTGTTGTTAGGGGGAAATTGTGCATGTAGTAAAATAAAGGGTGCAAAAATAAGTGAACGTCCTCTCACATTAGTTAAACCAAGTAGGTAGGTAGCAGTCAGGTGGGTAAATAACTGGGTATGACACTATGCTGTGATCTAAGGAGACCTCAGAGGAGCTCAGGAAGACAGGAGTGAGTGTGCATCAGTCTGGGGAAGGTTAGAAAGTCACATCAAAAAGATGTGACCTGAGCTCCTCTGAGGTCTCCTTAGATCACAGCATAGTGTCTTTCTTTCACCTACCCAGTTATTTACCCACCTGATCCATCAGTCCACTGTCATTTAGAGTGCAGTGTGTGTAATTCACAGGCTACCAACTCCACGGGAGAGGAGGACGTACCATGCGTGATAAGGCCCTGGAGCCAGCATATATGTTTCCTACAAACAGGAGTGACCCTGGAAGCCAGGAAAGAGCTGCTGATCTGGAAGAGGACACGCATCAAAACACATCAGAGAAGGTTACCTCCAACTAAAAATGCCATCGTTCTGAGACGTGATACAGCCCCTTATTGGAAACAGTGACTTTGCAGAATGTCTGAACTTGAATCGGAGACACTTTGTTCCAGTATTACCTGGTGATGCGATTCATTTCCACCCATCCAAACTTTCCAGAGAGCAGAAGCAGGAGAGCCCCAACAAATGTCTGCCATCTGAACATATGAATGTTTCTGTGTTAGTGAAGGATGCAGCTGAAAGATGCCAAGGTGACTTTACGACTTCAACAGGCCATTTGTGTTTTTCTCCGTCTTTCTCTCTTTTTTCTTCAATACAAGGCGACTACGGGTTTCTGCTAGTTAAATTTAAGACTTTAAAACCGTTTCGATTTCTCCCCCATAAACAAACAACAAAGGCAACTTGCACATAGTTCCCACTTGCACCTTATTACACACATCTCTTGTCTTGTTATATGTTTTGTCTTTTTTTTTTAATATAATTTATTATGTGAATTTATTTTTTTAGATTTTATATTTTTGACTCGTTCCTTCTTATATTTTTGACTTGTGTTTCTGTTAAATGTTGCACCATCAGATCAAGGCAAATTCCTTGTATGTGTAAACTTACTTGGCAATAATCCAGATTCTGATTCTGATCAATTACACAGCAGATTTAATAATGAAAATTGAAAAGCATTTATTCAGCATATAGTATTTAATTACATCGGTTTTATATATATTTATTTATTTATTTTAAAATGGTAGGTCACAGATACATTCATCAATACTCTGCATTTACATGTAAACATCCTGTGTGACATATATTTCTGCGTCGTGTGGATCATTCAGTTAAACATTTTAAGACATGCAGACACCCTGTAATAACAATGAAAGCAGAAAATATGTTATGGGAGTCCTAGTTTCACATATTTCCATCACGCTACTCACCCTTGAAATAAGGTTGGATAGCTGAATTTTAACACAGACAGGACAAACTGCAAAAGGAAAACAGATTAACAATTAATTTCAACACAACCACATCAGAATCAAAACTTCCTGTTAGATATCATCGATCTGTGATGTTCAACACATTCCAGGAGTTATTTTGTGTTGTCATTTACCTTTTTTGTTGTACCCACTTTCCCTCGACCTGCCTCGTCTACTTCTACTTCAGTTAGTGATTTCCTACGTTTCCCAGAATGCCTTTAGGTAGGTGTAGGTGCATATAAACATAGCTGCTGGCCAACTAGTCGTGAACATTCGGGTGTGTATTATTGTGCATTGTGATATATTACGTCTTCGCTAGATGTTTCCTTTGGATCTCTGGTCTAATCAGGTAGCTTACTTTTATTGTGAAAAGCTCAATTCATTAATTTTGTTAACTGCAGGCCACCGTAAACTGTGCCGGAGATCTTGCTGCAATTCCTTGGCTGCCAATAGAGGTCGATGAAAGTAATAGATTACTCAATGCTAGTGCCAGAAATACCGTACAAGATGGGTCATCAGTGGGAAGTCCAATGACAGAAGTATGTCAACTTAAAACTACATGTTGGAAAATGCTAAGCCAAACCCCGTTGTAACAACTAACTCCAAATGATTGCAATATGATATTTTGGCCATATTGTTCAGCCCTCATGTCAATAAAATGTACATAAACTTGAGTCACATTTATTTCCTCAGATCTGAACATGAGCCTTGTCACAAAGAAATAGGAGGTACATAATAATTACAATTACTAATAATTATTAGTAGTAATTCCTTATTATATAATAATGACAGTGTCATTTTTCTGTATAGATAATTATAGCTATTTGAACCTCCCTTATTGTTGGTGTGTTCTGTGGTGTGGTGATGTGGTGGCGGTCACACCTAGTTCAACCACTATTGGTTTTTTGAAAGCATATACCACAATTTTATCCTATTCTTGAAATAGCATTAAGATATTGGGACACCAAAACTCTCCATTCAAACCCACAAAGATTTAACAACTACTACTAATAATAATAATCATAATCATACATATCCATGTGTACTTGTGTGGGAATCACTTCAGATTAAGAGCCTCCCACAGACAACCAGTGTAGTATGGATCAATTCTACAATAAATCTATAAAGCAAACAAACTGCATCATGTCCATCATATCAGAGGTGAACAACACTGATCCAGTTTTTAATAAAAGGCCAATACTGACCCCATATACCGGTCTCGTCTGTACATTTTCCTTCCTCCTACAGTATTTCAGGCTACTCGAGGTATACAGGGAGATGGATGGAGACACACAGAAGACCCTCCTCAGTCCATTCCCTTACACATCAAGGCAACAACGTCTTTCCCCAAGAAGTTAGATCCTACTATTTGTTTCCTTCATCCTCCTCTGCATCTCCACCCTACTCATAGAACTGGCAGCAGACAACCCCTTGCTTGTCTGTGAAAGTACACACGTGGTAGAAAATAACTTCATTTTGTTAGCATCCACTCTGCACAAATCTCTTATTCTTCCACCAAAATATGAGTTGAGATTTCATTGAAATAAAGTTCTGCTTGGTGGTTCACGTCTATGCCGTATTTACCAGTGAGTAAAACTAACGGTTAATTGTTTTAAATCATGTCCTCTTGGGTATGTGTAATTGTTGACAGGGAAGGCAACAGTAAACCGAGAGGTTTTTAAATGGACTTCCGCGTATCGTTCTCGTAGCGTCAATTAGATGCCTTAATGGTGTAAATAAAAAAAAAACGATTTATCAGATTGTGTTAAATATAACTGGAAGCTCCTTCAGTCCGTCCCAAACAAAAGCACTTACTTGTAAAATAAGTGTAGCCTTAATTCAGCTACATTGCTAAAGAATGTGCATTTGTCTTGGGTGTCTAACGTGGCACTCTAACTAGCTAGCATCCTCAAAGTTCACCTCAAAACGTCTCCGAGTTCAACACTCACCTTATTTGTGAAATACGAGACAACGAAAACGAAGCTAAACGTCAGGCCGGTTAAGTGCCTTTTCCACTGCATGTTGTCCTGCCGCCACGCCGCGGCGGGCACATCTTCCCGAAATTAACAACGTGGCTTTACATTTTTATAAATATTTCAAATTAGAGACACTTCAAGATCACAAACTTCCCTCTCTGTCCCCGATGACACGTCATACGTTTCCAACCAAAGATTGTCTATGCTTGCGAGGAGAAATCCCTCGAGAGTAAAAAAAAAAAAAAAAAAAAAAAAAAACTGTCCCACCTCCTGGTTGACCGTAACGCATGCGCTCTCTTCCTCCTATTTCGCCTCACCCAGGTGGCATTAATAACAGCCTTTTCAGCTGCCTTCACACTGGGGTCTGAAAAAGCCAAACCAGTAGGCACTGTGGGACCAGTGCTGGGCTTGTCAATTGTAGCTCTGGATGTTACCAATACATTCAGTTTGAGTGTAATTTGTTCCAGATCAACCCTGAATGTTTCCTGATGAAAATGTACGATATCTGCAATAGTATATATCTCTATTAACGCCAATACTTTTTAGACTGTCATCTCTGTTCTTTTACTGATGAAAATGAGGTAAAGGTACTCAATTAAAGAACAAGATAAGAATGCAGTGAGAGGCAGAACAGTGGCAGGTTCAGGGATATGTCCTACAGAAAACACTAGATTTCAATAGATTTGGGATTAATGCAGTTTTCCAAGGTGCATAAATAGTTATTGACACAGAAATTGTATTATTATTTTTATTAGAAAATGTGCTTGTGTGTTGGCTAATAATAAATAATAACTAAAACAAAATGTAATGTTGCTATGACTGTAACATCTGAAGTCAACCCAAAAATTCACACCAATAAGCAGACGCCGTGAAGTTTGTGGTACCCAGAAATGGAGCAGAGTGGGACCTCTGTAGTTTTGTAAGTTCCTCTCTGTTGAAGGATAGGCTGTTTCAGGTCAGTCACGTGGTGGCCTGCAAGTTTCCGTGTTTACAGAGATCCCACTCTGTCCGGACGGTGTTCAGTTTCTATAGAAGATGGTGCGCAGTCATGGCATTTTTAAAGATGAAAGAACGATCTAAAGAAAGGTTTGTGCCTCAACAATGGTTGAAATTACTTCATTTCAGACGGGAGTCATTCAATACGTTAAGTAAATCGCAGGGATGTGTTTTTTTTCTCGATTGAGTGCCGTGTATTCCCATCAGTAGGCTGGGCCAATCCGCTAACGAGGGCTTGCATTTCGCCTATGTGATGCATGTTATTGTCTGACATCATGTAGGTTATGTGCTGGCTCGCCGACTGTAGCAGGAAGTTTATTCTGTCCAAGGTCCAAAGAATCTATAAGGTGTTAATAATGCAGTAGAGGATAGCGTCTAATTGAAATGTGGATGTGTCCATACCAGTGTGAAGTAATCTAGCCCCAGTACAGAGAGGAACATGTGAACCAATGACAAAAGATGACATTTTATCGAAATCAACGCTGATTATATAGATGCCAATCCCATGGTAAAAATGCTTCAATTATGTTACTCTCTCCTAAGTTTTTATAGTGGAAGTCTATGAACTGCGTTACACGGCATGTGTTTTCTAGCTCCTTCAGTAAAACCACCATGCGTGCAGGCGTGCCAAGCTCAGATCAGGTTTTGAGCAGTTGGCAATGCGAATAGAGTTTCAAATGTAAAATCTGAGTTATAATGGAGGGAGTACTAAAAGCTCTATAACTCAACAGTCTAGTCACATTTTAATGTTACGTGGTTGACAGCGAGATTATGTTGTTATGTTATAAATCATGCTGCCATGTTTCAAGTGTCTAGCATGAAGGATTTCACTAGGAATGTTATTATTTTTATTATTATTATTATTGTATAGCAAAGATTTTCACCTCCAGTGGAGCTGGAATCACAAGTAACAATACTGGGTAACACTTTATTTGAAGTGTAATGCATTACAAGCACATTTTGAGCGCATTAGAAGCATAGATTAAGTTTTCTTACATTTTAAGCCTCAGAAAATTATCTGCAATTCAATATATTGACATTAACTATACAGTTGCCCTAAAAAGTATTCAACCACCAACATGGGCACTCACACTGGGCCTCATTCACGAACGTTTTCGTAAATTATTAGTAAATTTGTCGTATTTATGTGCGCACGAAAACACCAACGTGGGATTCACGAACCGTGCGGGAAACCTCGATTTGTAAGACGTCCAGTCCATGTGATCAACCCAGTACAAGTTTAATAACCCTGTGTTGTGAATGAGGCCCAATGTGTTTACAACGCGCTGATGATGCTATCCTTACGAGATGGCGCATGCTGGTTCCAGAGGCATTCGAGGAACACTTCTGTAAAACTGTGTAAAGCAGAGTTACAAAAGTTTGTGGGCGCTCAAACCGATTTCACTCTGGAGAAGGCTGCAGTCCTAACCAGGGCCGTGTAATTGATCCCTAATTGATTCTTCAAATCCCAATATTTGTACGTTGTCATTATTTTACAGCTGTAAAACCAAGGTGCATGACACATTGTTTACTTTTTTAGGTGTCACCATAATGATCACGGGCAGCAGTGGGGTTCATGGGAAATGTGGTCCTAAGTGAGAAACAATATTGCTAACAAGGCCACTGTATTATTCCCCCCAGGGATCAATAAAGTGTCTGTCTGTCTGTCTGTCTGTCTGTCTGTCTGTCTATCTATCACCAAGGTATCACAAGGTTTAAAAATGCTCCACGTGGCGCCCTTTAAAACCCCTGAAGCAAAGTGTGATCTCATGCTCCTGTATTGTGGTTGCTCCCTAGATTTTCTCTGTTGTTGCTGGATCTGGAGGAATACTATTTTGAACAGCACACTGCATACCGAGTGACCGCCAGCTCAGCCAAGCAGAGGTAACCAATGGGTTACTGACAATGATGACCTCATCCAGAAGTGTAATAGATTAGTCACTACAGGACAAACTCAAGGGCTATTTTCACATTTTCAACTGTTTCTTTATAAATCTGCTCCAGTGCAGGGATGCAATAATATCCTTTCATATCAAAGTAGCCATCCTGTCTTAATGTGCTATAATCCTGGCCACTGTGGTTTTACACAAAAAGATATTCTTTTTATAGAAGAGATGATCCCCCTTAAACCCAAACCGCAACCTGAATACTGCAATTTGTTTTTCCTGCAGAAATATCAGAGGGTCGTTCAAGGTTTGCTCCAAATCAGTCATATTTGATCCGGAAGATACCGCAGAGCCAATTTTAAAGGTTTGTTCCCAATCATTGTTTTATGTTTAGATGTTTTTTTTTCAACACAGTAATTGCCATAATGTTACTATAAGATGATCAGATGAAGAATTAAACGCAACCAAGCAGTTTCAAGACTAGAATGTGGGGATCTTTAAAGTTTCATTTTATCTTGAAAAGTATGAAATATAAGCAATTACTGTATGTATGCAGGATGTGCAAAATAATAGCAGAGAGCATACTGAGATTAAAGCCAGCAGTGGCGTGTATGGCAGTAGTATATCCTGTGTTTG
>OOFE01015624.1:23636-40894 GCA_900323365.1 Monocentris japonica
ATGTTTTTTTTTCAACACAGTAATTGCCGTAATGTTACTATAAGATGATCAGATGAAGAATTAAACGCAACCAAGCAGTTTCAAGACTAGAATGTATTAATAAAAGAAAGAACATTTCCCCGTGGGGATCTTTAAAGTTTCATTTTATCTTGAAAAGTATGAAATATAAGCAATTACTGTATGTATGCAGGATGTGCAAAATAATAGCAGAGAGCATACTGAGATTAAAGCCAGCAGTGGCGTGTATGGCAGTAGTATATCCTGTGTTTGTACTATGCCTGGTCTAGTAGCTGTTCCTTCTCTTTTTAAACCTTCATTTCCCATCTGCAGATCCCTCTCAGAGACTGTAAAAGGATCGAGGTTGTGGAGAAAGAGGACAACCCTTTCAATGAGTGAGCATGGTTTGATCATTGCTACTGCCTGCTGAGTTTACACATGAATGTTTTAGTTTATTTAGCCAACCGAACTGGTTGTGGAACTGCACACCGGCCTACTAGTGTTAGCTGAGCAACCGAAACCACCAGCGGCGGCGACACACTGGGCCATATCTGAGCAGTCAAACAAACTCACGGGTACTGCAAATGTTTGAAAGACGTAATAGAACAAACTAAAAGCAACGCCTCTTCACCTGGTGAAGTTAGTTTGGTTTGGATCAAAGCTGACGGTGGTTATTCTATATTGTTAATTTTAACTTCTTTAAATGATGTTTTACTCACAGGACGAAGCCATCTGCCATCTCTATTGTATGTGGACAGGTGAGTTATCTTTTATGTGACTACGATCTTAAAACATGCATCATTTCTCATGAATTGTCACACTGTGATGAAGGTTGGTAGTTTGTTGTTGTCACGTTAGCTCCTTAGTTTTTTATTGCTGCAATAATGTATCATTTGTAGTAGATTATCACGGACAAATCGCATTTCAACTTTGATTTCAGGTTTATTACATCAAAGAAAGCAATGTCATAGCACCTTACAGGACTGAAAGGGTGAGTGTACCGAAACTCAGTAGGGGGCCGTTTCTGATTTCTGGACTTCTAAAATCTACGCGCATCACTTTAGATTTTCAACTTGAAAACTTGAAATAACTTCTGTCTATTTTCACAATAACTTTGTGTTTCCTTGGTTTGACGAAGGAAGTCATAGTCGTGCCATCAATAGGATTATAGCCTGAACTGTGATGAGCATGGTCTCTTAAAAGCAACAACTCTTCACTATAAATAGTGAAATGCAAGTCAAGCTACATTGTTTTATTATTGCTAGTGTGAAAAATCACTCAGGCTTGAGTGACCCAGCCTCTTGGACACCTTGCGGCCTTTGACTCTAAGGTTTTGTCTTCTGTGCGTACACCTCACAGTATCATTTTCAATACACATGTTGCACTAAATGTGGGAAAATGGTAAATGCATACATTTACCGGTAAATGTGCACATTTCCCACAGAGTTGGTAAAAATACATTTGGTACATCTGGTAAATTTATACATTTCCCAGTTAATGTGAGTGGAAAACGCTAGTCACAGTAGCGAGGCTGTCACAGCCCTTGAGCGTCCTGCTGGTGAATGTGCACATTTACCAGTACATGTGCACATGTACTGGTAAATGTGTACATTTGGTAAATGTTTCTTAGGATTATATTGTGGGAATGTGGTCCTGAGCTGAACTGAGTTTTCTGAGTAAAAACCTTAACCTCGTCATAAGGCTAGTTCATGCTTCATGGGGTAACTAACACAGCGGAGTGCACGTGGTCAAACTGACCGGAATAACTGGTGGAGTTGGCTCCATTCTGGAGCCACGCACCACCTGAAATCTGAAACCACGAAGCGCATAGTTACATAGAAGCGCCTTTGCCGAGGTTCGCCGGAACAAAGAGGAACCAGATCAACTGGCTGATTCCAGTGTTTTGTTTGTTGTTATTTGTGTTTGAATTTTCCTACAGCGTCACTCAACGTTTTCAGACGCACGATCATCATGGAAATGCGAAAAAGCATGAATGCCACGGTGCACAGACGACACATCTGCGTTCACACGGCGCTCGCACGCATCTAGCCGCACCGAAAGCATGAACCAGACTTTAGGAGTGCAGGAGAGGTTCTGCAGGAAAATCAGGAATTGCCCCTAGGTTTGTTTGTTTAGTCAAAAGAAACTCTTCCCACATTGAATAATTCCTCTGACCACTTTGACAGGGAGGAGAGAGAGTCACCTTTCAGTTGGAGGGTTGGAGTAAAACCGAGGATGTTGTCCAAACATTACTTCAGGTACGTAGCGGCTCCAGGTGGGAATCCCAGAACCGGGACAATATTTGAAATGGGCAGAACGTGTCTGCTTTGTTGAATAATGGAACCTGTTAGCTAATCCGTCAGCCTTCTCACCTTCATCTCCTTGCTCACTCTCAACTTTGGTTGTCATGCCTACATCTGATGCCTCAATTCCTTCACCTGGTCTCTTAAAAATGTTGAAAAAGATTTGATAGGCTTCCATAAACCTAATACTGAGATGTCAAAATTAACTAAGATTCATAGGGTTACTTGAAATAAATGCCCATTATCTTTAATCTCCTTTAATTGAGGCTCAGGAATACATAAAATTGACTTTTCTCATTTATTTTAGTGCTCAGTTGTGTGTTGCCATTATCGCACTCCTTTTTAACATAGTGAATTGTGCAGCTCCACAGGGCGTCCTGTCTGGAAAAGCTTGGAGACCAGACTGCGATGGTGAGTCATCTACACACTTGAAGTCAGGTCTGTTGCACGAAAAGCCCGATTTCTGGATGCAAACTTGAAGGTGCACAATGTAAGATTTATGTGAAATAGCACCCCCTGCAGGAGCGAAGGTGAATGACGCTTCTAAACAAAACAAAGACAAAACCGGCTTCGATCCCCCTTTTCCAACATTCACTTAAAGATCTAAAGACCACGAAAGATCTTTCAGAGTGCTTGTTTTGTTTTTGTATGATTTTATGTAATCCCAGATGATTCAGGATGTTTGAGCAAAGTTTGACATTGGGATGGACTTGATTTTAGTATTACAGATTGGAGGCTAACATTAGCTAGCTGACTTTCACAGTGGAACAACATTTTCAGGGATTGACATTTTCAGATTCACCACTATTCAAAAAATCTGTCATCATTTGTTATTGGATGGTAAACTAGTTGATGAACTAAAAAAAAATTGTATTGCAGTTAAATAACCATTGTATGATGATCCATAAATATTCAATAATCACAAATTAAATTCACAATTTTATTAAGGATACTTTTTGCATTGTTACCACCTACTGTACTTCTGGATTGATTTTTCTCGTCTGTTTCTAGATTGAAGCCAATTTACAATCACGACTGGCAAGATCATCATTTGACAAAAACAGGTATGTCCTTATAAAGCAGAAATGTACTGATGTGCATGTTACACATTGCTTTAGTAAAGACTCCGTGGCTCATACTTGAGTGAAGTCACCTTGCCTGAAAAGGGTTGAGGCTATTTCTTCATGTGTAAATTGCGTCCAAGCGTGACAGGATGTTGTTAATGGTGTCCTTTGATTTTCATTGATGCTTTCTCTGGATGTTGCCCATCTCTGCTCTCTTCTCATTCACTTTACCCTTGATAGGCCCATTTTTACCATTAGTACTGGAGTAAATGTTTCAGTGCTGTTTGAGTAGGCAGCTGGATAACACAATGGTGTGAATTTGAAGCTTTCAGAGTGTTGCAGAGAAGCCCCACATGGAGTGTGAGGTGGAGATGGTCATGCCTCTGGTGTCCAATCCTGGCCACGTCTGCATTACAGATGAAAACCTCTACTTCCAGCCACTCAATGGATACCCGGTGAGCTGTCCAATGTACTGCAGTGCATTTAGCATCGCTTGAAATATGCCAGCTGTTAAACAACAATCAGCTCGTCACACATGCATTAGTGTTTTATTTGTTCTGTGATTCAGATCAGGTCATTTTATGAAAGGAGATGAAATATTATGGTTTTATGTGACCTGTCGCTTTAGGAACAGGTGATTCAAATCAAACTCCACAGTGTCAGGAGAATCTACAAAAGAAGGCACGGGCTCAGACCACTGGTGAGTACAGCGGCCAGGACGGAGATCTACCGGGCCTTTCCATTTAACGAGAAGAATGTGAGACTTAATTGATCCCCTCTTTTCACCTGCCGCCACTCATGTCACTTATACCATGCAAATGTTCAAGACTGCATTGTCAAAATATCACCATGTCAGAAATCATGTTTTTAAGATGGTAGATATCATTTGGAAAGAATAAAAAGCCTTTTCTAACAACATAACATCTATTTATTTATGAATGTGTTCTTTAAATGTAAAAAAAGATGCACATCCTCTCGTGTTCCGTCTCTGTTACATGTTTTCCAGTACTTATTCTATAGAGCTGTGCACTGGTATGACGCCACCGACCGGGGGCGGGACAAACTCTGGGCAATAATACATGTTCACTCTAGCAGACTCAAACAAACTGTCCTCAGAAATTAGTGTGTGTGTGTGTGTGTGTGTGTGTGTGTGTGTGTGTGTGTGTGTGTGTGTGTGTGTGTGTGTGTGTCCCCTTACCTCACCCAGGGTCTTGAGGTGTTCTGTACCGAGAATGACTCCTGCTCCGACATCTACCTGAAGTTTTACAACACTGCAGACCGAGATGAAATCTATTACTACATCGCCACTTTCCTGGGTGAGAAAGCTGAACGCCAATAGTGATTCTGATACGAGGTGTCTGCAGGTCCTGAACAAGTCTTACAGTTGTATATTTATCTGTACAGAAAATCATTTGGAGAATATAACTTAAGTCTTAAATTCTGTTTTAGCGGTCTTAAAATGTTGTAGTTACTTGGTTTCATTTTCACATTTATTTAAGTTGTGAAATTCTTATATTTAATTGTACCAAGCCTTTAAAAAGTCCTTCAAAAGTCCTTCAAAATTATAGCCTGTTGTGTAGTTGTGACTGCTACTAGTTACAAGACAGTGTGAAATGACAAACTATGTCAAATTGGGGTTAGACCGATATAATGGCTTCGCTAATATTGGCCTTTTATTTCAAAAAAACATATACAATTCTGAATACATGTCATATTTTGGAATTGTTTTGGCATGAAAAAGGTCAATTTTAAATAAATTGAATATTGCCATGAAAATTGTGTATCAGTAGGTTCAGTCCAAAAATTAGTATCGGCCTTCAAAAACCCTTATCGGTCGAACCCTCTCCCAAGTGGAACCAGTGTAGCATGCCGTGTGTTTCAATGGGCTCAGAGAACCACGTGACAGAACACACGGCGGAGAGTTACATGCTGCAGTGGCAGCGCGGCCATCTGAGCAACTACCAGTATCTCCTCCACCTCAACAACCTGGCCGACCGCAGCTGCAACGACCTCTCCCAGTATCCCGTCTTCCCCTGGGTCATTGACGACTACAGCAGCACACAGCTGGGTGAGTCCGTATTCTCAGTGAGTCCTCGTACATGTCCCATAACTTACTGGAGAGGCTGGAGGTGCAGCGACGGTATCTGTAGTATCGGGATCAGCGCCGATTCAGCTCCAGAGTATTCACACTCGGGTCGGCAAATGGAGCTGCAGCGATGTCGATACGTGTGATCACGATAGTAACACGAGCTTTAATTGTGAAAATCCAAGAAGCATGGTACTATGTAGTCCGTTATGTCAGTGTTGGCAGCGTTGTAACTGTGATGCTTAACTCTCCTCTCTGTCTCCTAGATATGACAAACTCTGCCACATTCAGAGACCTGAGCAGGCCCGTGGGAGCCCTGACCAAGGAGCGACTAGAGAGACTACTGGTGAGATTAGTGGATTTTCAAAATAAGGGAAAAATCCAGCATGAAATCTTCCCACCGCCCACGGGACTTAGTTTTGTAACTTCATTTATTTTGGGCATTTGTTAAAATATCCATTTGCATTATGGGTATGTAGTGATGTAGGGTATAGTTTTCTGGGATGTTTTCCAATGCATGTGTCTGTAAGCATCATTTATATACTGGCTTTAGGGAATCACTGTCAAGGTCAGAATCTGAGCAGTATGAAGTGACATTAAGAGTCTTTTATGTCTATCCAAGTGTTTTAGTCTTTTATCAGTTTATCACATTTAACAGAGCTTTTTTTTGTTCACTGAAACATTTCAGGACCAATATTTTCCTGCAATAACTGAATATGCACCATTAAGCATTTTTCAGTAAGCTGTTATGTGGCTATGTGTGAGCCTAGCCTAGCCGCAGTGTTACTGTAGGGTGGCTCTATTTTAGGTGAGTGTAGGTTTGGTGGTTCTGAGATCTCAGAAACCCAAACCAGGTCACTATGTAGACACTCACAATAGCTGAGATCTTTGGTTTAAAATGTGTTCTCTTGCAACAGGCCCGCTACAGAGGCATGCCTGATCCTCGTTTCATGTATGGCAGCCACTACTCCTCTCCAGGTTATGTCCTGTTTTACCTGGTCAGAGTCGGTATGTCAGTTCATTCAGTTCAGCCTGTATTCAATGTGTTCAGGCACGGTGTCACTACTCCCCTGTATTATGTCATATTTCCTCTCACCTGCATGGTTGTGTGTAATATCTACTCCTATTTTAAATAGTTACTGCTTGTTGTTAGCTTGAGTTTTTTTTTGAATGGCGGCAAAACCAGAACAGTAATGGGACTGGGAATTGTTTGGAAAATGTTTTCAAAAGGTTTTGGAGAGATTTCCAACAGCAGTTGTTAGCAATGCTTCTCTCAAAATCAAATCCAATTTATACTCTCACTAAACCTCATGGAACGAAAAGGAAGTGCTTGGGTTTGATTTGGAGAGATGCTTGATGGAACGAGTGTTGATTAGTGTTTGATGAGCCAGCCAATGGGAAGCCACCTCAGTTGCCTGTAGGTTGATATGAAAGATAATATTCACTTAGTGTATTCTATTTTCTGTGGGACGTCTTTTACTGTTTTGGCAAAAACAAAACTGGAGTTTGGGGATTAGTGCCTTGCTCAAGGGCACCTCGGCAGTAGGTGATGAGGGAGGGGAGAGTGCTCCCCATTCACATTCCCCTCCCACATTTCCCCAGCCGGTCCAGGGATTCAAACCAGCAACCTGCTGGTCACAAACCCACTTTTCTGACCTCTGAGTCAGAAAAGAGCATCAACTAAATGACTAAAAATGAAGGCGATGAAAAGAGTGAACTACACAAATGTGAGGTTTTGTAAATTCCACTGGTTCTTAGGGATTCAGATTTGATTGATTTTGTCTTTATTGTCCCGATGGCATCGTGTTCAGACCCATTATGTTCTCCCTTGCAGCTCCAGAGCACATGCTGTGCCTCCAGAATGGCCGCTATGACCACGCAGATCGGATGTTTAATAGGTTGGTTGTCTCCGTTCCTTCAAACTGACAACACATACACCAGTATAGAAAGTATGAATGGTTTCACATTGTGGTTAACCTTAATGATTAAAGGCCCAATTCCTGTCAGATTGAAGACGCAGTGCTGTTAGAGCAACGATGAACAGAAACGCCCAATCACTCTTCATACGTTTAAATGTTTAAGTTGCAATGTAATAAAACATTGAGGAAAGTTTATATTGACCCTGCAAATTCTAATAATCTTAAAATTAAGAAAGATTCAGGATTTGGGGTTTTAAACGGATTTTAAATTGATATGACTCGATTCTTTACAGCATAGGTGAAACATGGAAGAACTGCTTAGAGGGTGCAACGGACTTCAAAGAGGTAAACACATTTATCTACTGAATGTTTTGTCAGTTAGCAGTCATTAGTCTTAGCAGAGACGTGCACTATGTCACCAAAATGACCCAATCAGAAAGCTACCTACTGACCATGCTCAATGCTGATAGCACTGGTCAAGCATATCTAGGGAGGCTAGCCTCGCAGATCTGAGAACAGTTAGAAAAGTTAGAACAGGCCTTTGACTCTTTTTGAGCACTTGTTTGTACCACAACCTGATTTCTAAACTCTGCAGTCTTAGCTCTGAACTGAAGTGCAAAAAAAAATTGCCCTCACAATGCAATTTTAGTGAATCTGGACCTTCATGTGTACTCTAGTTGATTCCAGAGTTTTATGGAAACGACTCCAGCTTCCTGGAAAACAAACTGAGTCTTGATTTGGGCAGAAGGCAGAATGGAAGCTCGGTCGGTGACGTCATGCTCCCGCCGTGGGCCTCAGGTAACTCCTGCTGACCAGTGTTGAAGAGGCCGTTTGACAACATGCTGTCCTCTTGTCCCTCTGCCACTTTCTACTCTATGAAGCAAAGA
This sequence comes from Monocentris japonica, assembly GCA_900323365.1. Lineage (NCBI taxonomy): Eukaryota > Metazoa > Chordata > Actinopteri > Trachichthyiformes > Monocentridae > Monocentris > Monocentris japonica. The sequence goes on from OOFE01015624.1 coordinate 31,893, forward strand.
TGATGCTGGACTATCCACACTGAATCTGATAGTGGTTCTTGTATAATAGACACTGGTAACTTTGCAATAAGAATGCTGCTGCATGTTTCACCTTTTCTTCCAATATTCCAGATGCCAGCGATTTTCTGCAGAAGAATAAGCTGGCACTGGAGAGTCAGTATGTATCAGAGCACCTTCACGAGTGGATCGACCTGGTGTTTGGCTTTAAACAGAGAGGGAGCGAAGCTGTGGCAGCCCATAATGGTAAAATAGTTGACAGCTAGACCTCCAAACATCTAGACCACAACCGGGCACAGACTAAGATTCATCTCATTGTTTTTCAGTGTTTCACCCTTTGACCTATGAAGGAAGCATCGACTGTGATAGGTATAAAAGAAAATCCCTCAAGAATTGACGTTCCAAACAGTACATGATTTGATGCAGTTCTATTGTAACTCGCTCTGCTCTGTCTCTGAGCAGCATTGAGGATCCAGACCAGAGAATTGCCATGCTGACTCAGATACTGGAGTTTGGCCAGACACCCAAACAACTGTTCACCAGCCCTCACCCTCAGAGGATCACACCGAGGTTTCACAACATGACGCGAAGCCCCAGCGTCAACACCCCGCTCAGTGAGCTGTCTCCAGGTAACACACACACATACACACACACACTTTACAAGTCAAAATACAGTATTAAAGCTAGCACCAGCAAACAGTAATCCGGAGTTGGGGGGTTTTCTGCCAGTCCTCATCACATGAAGACTAAGTTTACCAGCAGGCCAATTTCCTAAAAATGGTGGAGACGATTTCCTGCCAGTGTCCAGACCCAACACCAGAATTTCTTTTGAGCAAATATAGCGACCCTACGGCATCTCAATTAGGAATGATGGGACGCTCTCCTCTGTGGCAGCCCCACTTGGTGATTTAGGCTCCTAAGACCGGGGGATTTTGTCCTAAAAAGTCTTGCCAAGTGCAGCTAAGCAAGGGGTTCCTTCGCTATGGATGGGCAGCTTGGGAAATATGTAATCACTACTGTCAAGTTTCCATCATACATGGAGGAAATCCAATGAACTCACAATACATGAACTCTTTCTTTGTTCATGGTCAGCTGTTATTTTCTTACTAATACATAGTTAAGATGTTATTTTTCTATTATACATCCATAGTGTCTCTCTTCTATTTTGTAGCTTCCCCTAGTGAGGACTCATCCTTTGAAGACCTAACTGAGGAGAGCAGGAAACTGGCCTGGACCAACATGGGGAATCTGAAGCTCCTATCCAGACATAAAATCCATAAAGAGTCAGTACTTAACTCTCTGAATTTTCTAAAGCATTTCTACCAAAGTTTTGAAAGTCCCCCAGATTAGTGCCTTTCTATCACTGATACGTCCCCCAGTTAACTTCATGACTGCTACGTTACCCGAAGTTCACCGTCACTGCCACATTGTTCTCTAAATATTTGGATGTGTGATTGTTTTTCACAGAGCTGTGACAGGCATTGCTGTGACTCGAGATGGAGCCGCCATTTTCTCCACATCACAAGGTCTGGAAAAGGAGTTTTCTTCTCACTAACTGAACTCTTTCTGAACAGTCCATGTAAAATACTACACATTAAAGTAATTCATTATTAATTAAGATTGCTCATAAGGAATCATGTGCATATTATACACACGTTGTATGTGAAATATAATGAATGGATACAGAATTATTTTTTCATCCAACTATCCAACTTGTAATGTGCATGCATGTTGCATTAAAGAGTAACCCAAATAGAATCAACCCAAATAGTGAATCGTACAATAAGCTTTTTTTCAACATGTTTTGTATTTTTAGATGCCAATTTGTGTCTCATTTAAGGCTTTCAAATCAAATGATTCCCTTCTCCCACTGGAACCAGTGAAGAGTAGATTTGTAGCAGAAGTACAAAAACAACATGTTGTATATTTCATATATTCCTAACTTGATTCAGGTTGATTTTCCCCTTTTTAAATGGTGCAGCATCTCAACTTCATCACTCCTTTCCAGATTCAACGCTAAAAATGTTCTCCAAAGAGTTAAGTGATTTCCAGAGAAGCATGTCCTTCTCCAACATGGTACGCAGCATTAGCACTTTGCTCCTCAGCTCTTGACCCCTTTGTCTATCTAGTTCTCTCTCTCTCGCTACACTAAAACAATTGACTGTTTTTCAGGCGTTATCATCATGTTTGATGCTTCCAGATGATAAAACCGTAGTGTGTTCTTCATGGGACAACAATGTGTATGTATGACCATTTGATTTGACGTTCAAACCAATTTCTATGCTTTGATTTTCCTCTCGCTCACTTACACATGTTCCTTTCCTCTAGCTATTTCTACTCCATACCGTACGGCAGGCGGCAGGACACACTGATGGGGCACGATGACGCTGTCAGTAAAATGTGTTGGTATGATGACCAGCTCTACACGGCGTCCTGGGACTCCACCGTCAAGGTAACAGGGCCACGGTTACCCCCTGTGAAGTGTCATGATGAAGAGCAAACCAAACCCCTACTGCTCATTGTGACAGACAGAACTGGTGCAAATATTTGTTTTGCTTGCACTCTTTTCATGATCTGCCTTTAGAGAGTATCTGTGAGAAGAGCAGCGGTCACTGCATGTCTGGTTTGGTTTTGTGTCAAAGGTTTGGCAGCGTTCATCTGATGACACTTCAAGTCACAAGAGATCCCAGTTTCAGTTGCTGGCTGAGTTCGAACATGATGCTGGGGTGAGTTGTGAGTGGTGGGGGTGTGAGGAGGGGCTGAAGGGGGTTGATCTGAACCAACAGGTTTCATGTTTGACATCAATGACTGGTCAGAAATGAACCGATACACTGTGGAAGAAGAACATGGCCCATCTGTTAAACTTCATAGTTAAATCAAACACTCAGGGCCTTTGAATGTCTTTGTGATTACAGTGCACATTATGTCACTTTAATAGTTTTCTTTTGGTGTTGCCTCTATGACATCCATTTTCAGGTGAACACTATCGGTCTGAATCCAGCAGGCACTCTGCTGGTGTCAGGGTGTAAAGACGGCACCGCCACCATCTGGGACACCGCTAACTATGGAGTACTGCAGCAGGTCCGCTGCCACACGGGAACCATCCACCACATGGCCTTTAGCTCTGGTATGTGTAGCCTGTAGATTTAGTTATGGTTATTGTGTGGTAGCAGATGAAGATTAAAAGTCAGACCTGAAAACACTCACTACAAGACACCACCTCATCTGTGCCCTGAAGCTTTGAGGGCGTGGTTAGGATGTTATGCTAGTCGGGCTGAAATTGAAAGGTTATGTATGTAACCCATGTTCCCTGAGGGACCTTGGAAGTGTGCATTTACAAACCTTTTACAGTCATCCAAAAGGCCAATAAGAGCTTAGTACAGCAGGGGAAGTCCCACATTAAGCCTGGTCCAATATGGCATACTAGTCTACCCCTGGTTCACTCCTGAAACAAGTTGCACTTGTTTATTGGGGTGGCCTAGTGGTTACAGACTACCCATTCGTAACATGCCATTCCCTTTCAGGTAGTTCACTCATAACGTGATAGTGTATGTGGACTGTACACACCTCATCGGGGTGTGATGGTACATTGCTATACCTAAGAGGACATAGACGCCCCATTGAGGCCCCTCAGGCTATTGAAGTGCAGTTACCTCTCACTGGTATTTGGAGCCGCCAATGTGCAACAATTGCGTAGCGCAGCTTTAAACTAAGGGCCGGCGCTTTGCTTCCTCAGACAGTAGACACGTTCTGAGTGCTGGTGCAGACTCCTGTCTGAAGGTCATCGACGTCCAGACGGGAATGTTGATCTCATCTGTGAAAGCCGAGGAGGAGCAGAGGTAAGAACCATGCTCCATGCCTGCCTTTGTCATTGGAAAGCACTGACTCCTAATCGATGTCAAGAGGTCCTAACAGATCCTGTGTGGGGGTACAGGTGTTTCTGCTGGGATGGGAACACAGCGCTATGCGGGGGTCAATCTGGTGACCTCCTGCTCTGGGATCTGCTCAGCAATACGGTTACCAAGAGGATCCCTGGACATTCAGGTAAACCCATATATCCACATTCAACAGCTAACCGGGTAAAGGAACGTATGGGTGCCCTCCTGCCTGTTTTTAAAGGAGCTACGTGTAGCATTTTTAAACATCAATATGTCATTGTCAAATTAACTGTGATACCTTGGTATAATAACGTAAACAAATGGGACCATGGTGGAGACGACTGGTAGCCTCTGTCTCACACTTGTTAGTGCTAGTGGTTCTCTATATTAAGACCACATTTCCCATAAACCCTGTTACTTCCTGTCCCAACTCCCCCTCCCTGGCATCTTTGGCTTTACTGAAGAATAAATAAATAATAGACATGTTGGAGGTTTTTTTCCACTGGACTTTGACTGGTCACAGCGCCCTCTTCCTGTTTTGTGCCATAAAGCAATCCAGCGGATTTCCCACCAAATCGAACCCAGCGGTCTTGTTTGTTTACGGCAATCACACTAACGTCTCAAAATCATTGTGGTCATTTATGTTCATCTCTTTATTTATTTGTTGATGTTAAACTGCTACACTTAAATAAATAAACGATGATGTAATATGATAAGAAAATTCAAAAGTGGGACTTTTATGTACTCTGCAGAAATGATGTAGATTATGATGTAGTGTAATAAAGTGCTGTTTGTGGGTCTTGTAATGCTTTGTGCAGGTGCTGTCACAGCCATGTGGATGAACGAGCAGTGCACCACAGTGATCACAGGCGGAGAGGACAAGCAAATCATCTTCTGGAAGCTGCAGTGTTGAACAGTAATGGACCTGCCGTGGATAAGGAGACGTCTCCGCTGCCATGTGCTGGGCAAACAGCCGGCCAAGTACCTGACTGCATAGTGAAATGATGTGGAAGACCCCAGACTTACTGTAGATGTACAGTATCACCTGGACCTGCCGGATTGGGATGTTCTCAAAATGTCACTATACTCGTGTTACATATCATCGGTATCTACAGAATGTCAAAATGGGCATTTTCAGGTTTGTGCTTAAGATGGAGCAGGCAGCACAAACAATATACTCGCTTTGTTGTTCACATTTGTGTTGGGCTGTTTATGTGTTATTTGTTATGCATCATGTTACACGCTGCTTTTTTTTTAAAATAGCAATCATGTTTCCGTACATGTGTTTTATTCTGTGAAGTGGTCCTGTTCTCACCATGTCCGTCAGACCAATAACACTGACCACTAAAATACTATTTTGGTCTCTTCTTTGTTCCCGTCTCACCTGCCTCAGGGATTACTGTTGCTGGCTATTCAGACGGCTTTCTTACCAATAACTGTGTCGGGAGTGGGTAGTAAACCTTCCATGTATGAGACGGGCCGGTTGGGCCATTAGTCAGGACTGCTCCACCTTGGCAGATGGACAGTCATTGTTATGGAGCTGTCGGCACAAGTGACCATAGAAAACCAAAGTCCTGATTGAATACAATCCAACTGTGTGCATCTCCATCATGCATGCTTATTTATAACTACCTAGTCACTAGCTATAAAGTCTAATGTGTGCAATATTTTAAGAATGTGAAAAGGCTGTTGATGCTAGCTAGCACATGATCTACTTGTTAGATTGTCAAGTTGTTTGTATGGAATATACTCTTGCCTCCCAGTAACCTCATAACTGCTTTGGACTATCAGCTGTTAACTTCCTTGTATGTTTAAAACACTGACAGCGAGAAAAACGTGAAACAAGTTTTTGAGTTGTTGACTTCAGATGTGGTTGGAAATCTGGGACACACATTGCTGGCCTGTACTGGCACTCACAAAACAACGCTTTAAATACCAAATAATGCTTGCTTACAATACCATTTATTTCTCATTTGCACTGATAAATCGATGTTTTTTGGAGGGTTTAGGTCAAACGCCACATAGGCGGTGGTCTGCTGGAGAGATGCTAACACACAGGCAGATACAGCAGGGATTACACACAGTGACGTGTAAGTTTACATTTTGTTGCTTTTAGTAAAGAAAGCTTATTTCCTGTTAAACAAATCCCAATAATACATTTTTTGTGGGAAGAGTAGAAATACATTTTACTGTGATCACAACCTCACAGTCCTGCAGAAGATAACCATGCAGCTCAGAGCTTACAGAGTTAAAGGCCAGTTTTCATTTAACAAGCAGCTGTTTGCCCATTGGGCTCCAAGTTTGGGTAAATATTGTGCACGCTAAACCATTTCACTCACAATGTACAGTTTTTTGCTGAGTGGAGAAGTTATTGGACCTATGAAGAGGATTTGTCTCTTTAGACAGTAGACCCAAAAACATAAAATACACTCCTGTTGGATCTGAGAAGTTTGATAGTGTGACATCTGGTATTTGTATCAGCCAAACCATCAGCTGACCAACGTTGCACTTTATTATAAAACAAATACAGTAATTAATGTTGACGGTGACTGCGATGTAAAATCGACTTTATTTTTTAAAGTGGGACACTGCTTACATGTCAGCATGTTGATGGGGCTTCAGACTTCCTGCTGACCTCTGTAATACAAACCCAAGCCAGGAGGGGGCAGTATGGTATTGTAACCAATGTAGTTCATTTAAGCATCATAGCAAATATAACGATCATGTCTAATGTACTCTAGCAGGTAACGCCTGCTAAGCATTTATTCACCATAGTCACCGTCAATCAATCACTTTTGTGAATGACTGAACTCAAACATAGAAATGTACACTCTGTATTGAGTTGCTTTAAGTCATTTCATCAAACAATGTATCTTCTTTTGACCAAGGGAAGATTTGACACCCGGTGTTTAGAACAGCATTTCAAACACAATTTTTGTCAAATTCTAAAATTGTACTGAAAAACCTCCAATAATGATAACAATGAGGTGATCCTAATCTGGTGCATGAAGCAATATGAGTGAGGACACGGCACATTGTGAACATCTCAACATCGTTTTATAGGAACAATGAAGTACTATTTACAATATACAAACATTTTAACAATGATTCTGCATCTGTGGGATCAGTTGAAACTCAATGGACCGACGTTTCCTTCTCTCTAAAGGAAACTACAAAACTTTACAAGACAGGCTTCACTTCCACTCTGTAGCCTCACATAGGGTATCCAGTAGTTTCAGTGTGCTGAGGTGTCGAGGGGTCAGGTCAGGTCACATACTTTGCTAGCTCTGGTAATAAAATAGGCTAGAAACTGAAACAACTCTTAACCATTGCACAGAAAATCCACCTTCCAAATCCTTTATGTTCAAAGTGACATGAACACAATGGAGAGCGCCAGCGACACACGTCCCATTCTCACTTGCCACCTTGTGTCTTTGACTGAAGAGAGACAGGAGAAACATTAGTAAATACACCATCGTTCTTATTACTTGTGCTTTGAATGTTTCGTCCCTTGGGCAGCACTACATTATTCTTGATGCATCGGAGAGCTAGTGCCTCTACATCATCATATATTGCCGTTAGAATTAAAACACAGTCTGCTGGTGCACCTTGCGTACTTTACCTTGAGTCTGTTCAGAAATCCTCCTCTTCGGTCAAAACCACCAAGGGCTCGGAGCATCTTGGGTGTCGGAGGTCTGGGTCCAAACAGGGCCAGGCCCTTCACCTTTTGGCCATCAGTTTTAGCAGCTGCAGGGGCCTTGGTTGGCATTAGTTTCCTGTACACACACACACACACACACACACACACTCTCCTCAGTAGACTGCATTTGTAGATTACATAAAAACCACAACCACTTGTATCGGTGCAAATCCAGTTCAAGCACTTGCTAATGACTCACTTTCCCTTCCTGGCCAACACCTTCTGAGACTCCGGGTAGTGGACCAGGATGTCAAACAGGTCTTTCTTCTCCAGGACAAAGAGGTTAGCGAAGCCATACGCTTTGACGTTAGCCGTCCTCCTGTTCCCGCCGTCTTTGGCCGACTGGAGGAGACTGGAGGTGGGAAAACAGAGGCAGGATGTCCACGACATTCAGCAACATGGAGTCGCTTTGCTGGAATCTACTGGGGAAGGTTTTTGTGTAGACCAACCTGATTTCTCCGAACACGCAGCCAGCCTTCAGTGTGACAAACACAATGCTGTTGTCGGGTCCTCCTACCACCTGCACCGCTCCGCTCTTTATAATGTACATCTCTTTACCGATGTCACCCTGCAGAAGATGAGGATGACAACGCAGAGAGGTCGGCTTCAGGTCATGAGCAGGTCACAACAACCACCAGAGAGCCTTAGCTCGGCTTGACCACCTTTTTAGTCTGCCGTGAATCTTTATGATATGAAATTCATAGAGAACCTCGTAGTAAATAGTGTCACACTGATGTTGGTTATAGGAAGATGTGTTTGATTTTGTTTTAAACTGGCGGCTGTTTGCCTCATGATGATTTTTAGACACAGTAACGCACGTGCACACACACTTACTTTCATCACTATGAAGTCTCCAGGTAAAAAAACGATAGACTTGAGTCTCAGCAACATGTCCACCAACATCTGCTGGTCACAGCCCTGGAAGAGACGATATCAAGGCGTTCGCCTGGGAAACATTTACTGCCATGTTTTCCAAATTCATTTCAATAGTTTCCCAACCAGCAGGCTGCAACTCAATAGTGGGTTGTAGGACGACTGACCGGGGTGTAAAAGGTGCCGGCGTCCTCCCCCAATTACAACAGATGGTCCTTGTTGAGGGCTCAGTGTCAGGTGGGTCACTATATATTTTCACATGTCCACACATTTACAGTACACTGCCTTCAGAACAGCATAAGCAGACTCCTTGTGTTTTAAGTGGATTTGCTTTTTTTGTCAGCACTGCAGCACCTTTGTTTTTCCTTGACTGTTTTCACCGTGATCCTTTCCAGAGAGTTGCTAAAGGCCTTACCGCCCACTCTCCTCTGGCACAAGGCAATGCTGATGACCTGAAGTCACGGCGAATGTCAAGTTACCTGAAACAGTGCGATCTTCTGGAAGGTGGCCAGGTTGATGTCCACGGCGATGGCTGTTCTCATCACTAGTGGCAA
>OOFE01015626.1:5003-17426 GCA_900323365.1 Monocentris japonica
TTTGCACGCAGCTCCGTCACACAGACCTAACCCTTATCCTGACTGGACTGGACTGGCTTGCAAGGGCAGCACATCAGAGAGAGGGAGGTTGGAAAAAAAGAAAAGAAGGAAAAAAGGAGAAAAGAGCATAAAAAGGGAGAAGGAGTGAAACAGAGAATGTAATAGAGAGAGAGAGAGACTCACTCGTGGAGCAGGGGGTCCGTGGTCATCCAGAAATGTGGATTTACCTGCCAAGATAAGGAAGTAAGCATTAGGATTCTGACATGTTCACAGTAAAACCAAAGGATAATTCATGACGACTACATTCATCAAAACAAAAAAAGATTAAAGTAATGAAAATACCATCTCATGACCCCTTCCTGTGCAGGGGTCAAAAAGGACTACTTGCTACTTTTGCAGCATTGCAGAAGCAGGCTTTTGAGCTGTACCGGCTCAGATCAGAACATATGGGCGAGGCTAGTGAACGAAAACGCGGGAAAAAGTGCCCTTGAGCAAGACAGTGGTGTGGAGCTGATCAGTGGCCAACAGTCCAAGACTGCGGTACAACTGGGCGGTGTATGAATCCAAGTCACCCTCTTTAAAACAACTTTAAAACAACTCCCCTGGGCAATCCAGTTACCTGGTTACATAGGGGTTAAGAAAACTAAACCAACAGGTGGCACTTCAATTCAAAACCCAACTGTCCAACTGTCCAGCTGTCCATCCTCTATCACAATCCGCCCAAAGAAAACAGTGCAGCTCTCCCACTCCAAGTACACAGGACGTCGTGAAGAAAGCGCTACGGCCCATTTATACAGTATATCTAACACTGTGGGGCCGTTTAATGTGGGAACAATGGGGCCCTTTCAAGGCTGCCTCACACACTGAGGATGTTTCAGTCCGCTCTCCAAATCCAGGCCCCGGCTTGAGACAGCGGCCTTTTCTTCTCCAGCATGCGCAGCCTGTCCAGAGACACGGAGGCGTGACACTTCCCATCACCGCTACAACATTCAGTTGGAAACTGGGACAGAGACAATTTGGAGAGTGTGGAAAATAGCTATGAGCTACTACGTAAGAGAGCAATCTTTCCTCGAGTCTCGAAAATGAAATATAACAGGCTGATGGAACGAGTACGAAATGATACGTCACACATGAACAGATGCACTGGTTTACTTCTGGCATGTCTCTCCTCCTTGGCACACACTTGGAGGGGTTGTTATGGGCTCATGTTGGAAGTGCATTGCATGACTTAGTAAATACTGTTTATACTTCAAATAGCAGTGTGTAGGCTTTGCGCAATTAGTATGACTGTGAGATACAATCTGCTTTGGTTTGGCTTCCTTACAACCGACACATGCATGCACACACACGCACACGCACACACACACACACACACACACACACACACACACACACACACACACACACACACACACATACTCTCTCTCTCTCTCTCTCTAGGGAATGCTGAGGGAGGCTTGGGTTTGCAGATCATGCTGAGGCATTTGAGGTCGTGGCAAGGCGAGGACGCGGCGCGGCAGACATCTCCGCTCCTTCCTCTGTCATCCATCATGAACGTGTGTGCTTCTCATTAGCCTTTTGGATCGGGGGATTGGGACTAATTATTTCCAGGGCACGAGGCTCGTATAAGCCGGCAGCTGCCATCCACCTCCACCACCCACAAAGAAAGGAAAGTTAGCATATAGAGCCACCGTGGAGTGTTATGGTTAACATGCCTATTCTCCTCTGATCGCCTGCTAGGGAGAATTATTCTGGAGTTGAAAAGTGTGTCTCATGGGGCGCTTTGGCTCGATTCAAGAATGTGTGAATTCCAAGAGCGAACAGAATAGGCTGCAGCCCACGTGAAATCATACTTTACATTCTCTGTTGTCCTTGGCATTGACCGGCTACCCTGCATGCGACCTAGACTAGGCCCGGCTAGACTATGTTTTGATTCCTGTGTATGCTTCTGACTTTAATGTGCACCCTTCAATGCTCCATCCGTCCATACAAATCCATTTAAAACAGCGCTACATTACACTGAACTATGTACCTAGGTCCCACTAACATACAGTAGAGGTCACGAATGAGACCCTGAAAGGGCTAGGGGAGAGAGGGCAGTGGGTGCAGTTGGAGGAGGTGTGGGGAGAATGAAGGTCAAAGTCACCTAAGGACGAGCTCTACTTTGTTGTGTGTGTGTGTGTATGTGTGAGAGAGAGAGAGAGAGAGAGAAACTAATTGGAGTGAGGGTATGCATAGGCATGTAGCTAAATGGTTAATTGGATTACTGTGTCACAAGATCCATGGACCTGCTCAGGACAAAAAGCAGCTGCATTCCCACTCCTAGCAACATTTATATAATCGATACTTCAACATAGACAACATAAATCAGTAGAAAGTACTGCTAAGCTTTAATCAATAATTTCTAACACAGACAATTATCTCTAAATGTCTTTGTTTCAGAAATAAAAACTGCAAAAACACTAAAAGCATACATATACAACTCATTTTAAGACTGCCGTGCCACTAGAAGCTGCTATCAAACAACCCACCCTCATATAAAGTCTATTTTATCTTGCTGAATATGTGCAGACTAACTACCGCCCATCCATGTAGATACAAGTGGAAGCAGCCAATAAATAAAGGACCCAGTGCAAAGGGGTGGGGGGCAACCCAACCAAGGCCAACTGCTGCCCCTGCCCAGGAGCTTAGTGCCTTGTTAAAGCAAATTACCGCCTCCATCAATTAGTCACTCCATTAGCTGAGCTGGTCTTAGTCTCCAGTGCAAAAGCGGGTCATAAAACGGGAGGGTAACTGGGATAACAATGAAAAAAGTGATCGCAAATGCAGAGGATTATGTAGAATTACAGCAGAGATACAACAATAACAGCAGAGAGAGGGAGATAATATGGTGAAAAGGGTGAACAGTATTTCAGAGAGGTGGTGGCAGAGAGATGTAAATGTGCAAATGTACTGGGACTTGATACACATGACAAGCATGGAATTTGTGAGAAGCTGCGACCTATTTGGCTCTTTGAAACCTGCATTGCTGTTTTGACGTGGGCTTTCAACCCTTTGTTTCTATTACAAAAATGTCCAAGCCTTGGGGTGCAGTAGGTGGGCCACACAAGGTTTGATGTCACATGAGATTAGCAAATATATTTGAATGTTTATTGGTTAGAGTTACACATGTAATTAGTGGGCTGAAGGAAAATAATCTTGTATGAGTGAAATAAATTGATCTTATGTGATTCAGTAACAACTGTTCATACGATAACGGATTACAGCAAATTATGCCAGAATATTAATCTTTACGCAAGCATGGAATCAATGAAAATAAATGAATTAGATAACAAGCAGCATGAGAAACAGACAAAGATAAAGCAGACAATAGTCTGCCAACTTAGGACCAATGGCCCCGGCACACATCTCATTGTGGTTTTAGAATCAACAGATAGAGATGATCAGAAACAGCCAATCAGGAAAGGAGGGGAGGGACTTGAATTAAAAATCAGTTCCAACAAGCCATCAGTCATGTCAATGTGACTTTGGCATCAATAGAAATCGATAATCAATGAACAGCCAATCAAGAAAGGGGGAGGGGCTTAAATTACATCACTAATCAACAGAATACTCTGACAGTCATTCTTATCAGTGCTTTGGGATTAATAGATATAGACAATAAAAAAAACAGCCAATTAGGAAAAGGGAAAGGGCCTGCCCTTTTCCTAACTGACTAAACAAAGTAAGAAATAACCTTTAACAGTTGTATTTTCTTTATATTTTCACTAGAATAACACATCAAGGTTTGACAGAATCAGCCCAAAACAATTCCTTCAAGTGCTGGAATTTACCCTTTGGTGGCGGCCCCCTTTAGGAATGCTACAGTAAGTTTAGGGAATTTCATAAACATGTATTTAGAGCATAAACCATTTCATTTGCTTTATGAAATTGGTGACTGAGTTAAGTAAGGCTTAGGAAAGAACACATCCCAGAATAGGCTGAGGTGGGAGCGGAAAACCGCACAGGAATTGCAAATAAGGCCAAGAGGATGGACACAGCATTTGGGTTAAAGGGCCTTTGCTTTGCCGTGGAGGGAAGGTTGTGAAATTGCTGCATTGGAACGCTCTGCAAGTATGCAGGTTCCACATCCTTCATCTAAAAAGGAGATTTTATCTGACTGAGAGAATGAAAGGTGTGTGCTTTCTTCAGGTCTCTAGCGACATCAGCGAGTGGGGTTAGAGGCTGTGACAGTCAGCGCTGCAGTTGGAAATTACATAACACCAGCCTGGCCCAGCTGTGTAAAACACACCCAGTTAAACGTAGACCCATGCCTATAGTTACAGTCCTTAACAAACATTTGTTCCTATATTACAAGGTGGGTTCTACACAACTTCCAAAATAGACAACATAGGCAAACACACTCTAGTCAGGGTGTGGCTGCATGGGTTATGCGCTTCTGAGTGTGTGTGCATGTGTATATGCATGTAAATGTATGTGAGCTTGTGTGTGTGTGTGTGTGCGTGCGTGCGTCCGTACATGTGTGTGTGGTCACCCAACCCTTTGATTTGGAGTGTAGGAGTGTCCCTCCATTAAGACCCGCGACCCGACCCATCTCGCTAATTACAGAGGGGAGTTAGGCTAAGGGTCAGGGTCTCCACCCACTACGTTCTGCTCCACGTCTCCCCTCAGCCACACTTGTGAAATGGTAACGATATAAATAGAAATGCTGCGCTGGTGCTATGTTATTGCAGGTGCCCATGGACCAGATCTTGGTAGGGTGACTTATTTGTGGAATCCCTATGCTCCCCTAAAATTTTGGTCTAAGGTTACTGAAATGGAGTAGGACGACGTCAGGATGGCTGTCAGTGTGTCATTTGCGGACACCAGTGGTTTCCACCATGCATGTCGCGCAGCAGGCATGGGCCGCTAAACTGGCTGAGCCAGCAAAGCAAAGTTGACTTTGGTGGCTGTGGAGCCAAACGCACGTTGAATAAGAGAAGCCTAAATAAAAGACATGCATGGAGGGAGAGGAGAGAAACATCAGCGACTTCTTGTGCTTCTGTGAAGAGCGGAGGAGACAGGAGTGAGACGAAGACAAATTTTGCAAAACGAGATGAGCATCCAAATAATTCAAGTGAGTCCCCATCACTACGCTTTAAACATAGTGAAGGCGTGACCGATGGTATAGGCTCCAGCTGGGGTTGACACTGATGCCATATGACAATCTGTGGCAGTCATGAATGATGTTCATGGCCAAATGAGGCTCTGAACTAATCACAGGCCTTTAGAGAGGCACAGGAACACGTGACTCTGATCTAGCATGTTGTGTTAGATAGTCAGCGGTGCATTTAAAATGAAGGTGATAAAATGAAAGCACTTTGAACTGTCATACTAACATCAATGGAATTTACGCTTGAAAAAGCAAATCTATATCCAGGATCCCAACTGAGTCGTCTGATGTTTCAAAACAAGCTCGGAGGATGAGAATAAGCAGTCGATGAAATTGAATGAAGCCAAGCCAAGTGGATCAAATCGAGTGAGTCGGTTCAAGCGAGCATAGTAACCGCATGAGGTCCAGTGAACCCCATCACCTCCTTGACAACCTGGAGGCAACGGCAGCATTCCTGAAATTAAAAATCTCGGGAAAAGGAAGACTTCCATCACTTTTAAGACCATCTTCAGGATAGAGTTTGTTACAGAGCCCTTGCTCTGTGCCGCTGAGAAGAATCATATTATGGGGTGTTTTACTTGTGTAATCCATTTCATTTAGGGAAGTAAAATACATAGTGTACTGCTTTTAGGGCCACTCTGACTTCACCTACTTGTTTTCTGCCAAGACTTTTCCAGAGACAGGTACGAACCTCCTGAGACCCCTGCTATCCGGCAAGCTGTTAAAGAGTCTGTGAACGCCGACTGCCTCTTTGAAATCAGGCGGCTTTGAAATGATGAAATGAGCCATGAAGTAGAAAATTGGGTAAAGAGTTGAGATTCTAATAGATGTCTGACACCGCGCAGTCGAAGCAGGAATCATTGGAGAAGTAAGTCACGCCTCAACAAGCGAGGGAAGTGATGCGTAGTACAATGCCTTCCTCAACATGATATCCTGTGGGTGAACTCAACTTCATTTCGCAGTAATGAGTGTCACTCACAGGTCAGGGATGGAAAATGTTATTAATCACAGGATGTGATGCTGCCAGGGAATTCTGATAAACGGCACGCTCTGTCAGCCAATTCTGGACGAGTCATTTCCTGTTGAAGAGCACCAAAGTTGTCCAGTATGGTTTGTACCTCGTATTGGCATGTGAGCAAGTGGACGCAACTGTCTCGCTAGCCTATCCTTACGCATAAAGAGGCTGTCGGTGGCCATTTTGACTGACCAGTGATTTTTCCCATACACCCCTACAAAAGAAGCCAATTGGAAGGGACCCTTTAAGTCTTACTTAGGTTGCTAGAAAACAAAACAAAACAAAAAAAAGATTACCCAATAATACAAGTAAATTTGTATATTTTTGAACATACTTTTATTCTGAAGTATATGTGAAATGTATATTTTTGCAGTATGGGATGCTCTAAAGCCCTCAAGAACGAGAACAAGAAAAGATATAAATAATGCTCAACCCTTGTACTACAATAACAACAACAACAACAACAGTTAAGCCTCAGCAGCCATCCAACCAGCTCATTAAAAAGCGACCACAACTGGGGTTCCAGTGGCAACAACTCGGCCTCAGTTGCTTTACACTGACTGTAAACTCACAAAACACCACGCCAGATGCTGAAATGCCTCATGCACGGTTGGCTGGGCCCTTCCGTTTCCACACAAACAGCCCTGGTGGCATCTGTGCCAAACACATCTCTGAAGAAAAAAAAAAAAACCTGAACGTCACCCATTTTAGAGAGAAAACCTGCTAACATACGCTTATGAGATGCAGCACAATTAGCACCAGCTTGTCTTTCCTCTATGAAATTGACAAATCTTTTTCATCGAAGAATGGAAAGATGTTCGCTCGGCCTTGATTGGAGCAGGGAAGAAGTAGAGGGTACACTCACTGAAACTCTTAGGACTCTTAGGAATTTACTTGGATTTTTAAGCCAAAATAGTCCTTTAAACTATTATTGCAGAGTATTATTTTTTGTTTATAAAGAAAAGTGTTCACCCCATTTTTATTTTATCACCATAGCACCATAACTGGACTGGAGGAAGCAGGATAGAAGACGCTCATGGTGGGAAGCTTTACTCCTGCCATAATCTGTGTTTGTGGCAGGTTTTTGGCTCTGAATCCATGTGTGTGGTTTTCCCATAGTGTCTCCCTTTACTAATATTGTTCTCCTTCTTGGTCTATGTGGCACCCAGGCTTAACCAGGAAGCGTCTGTCCTGTGAAATGTCACACCTGCCTGTTATGAACTTTCACTTTCTTAAACACCAGCTGATTTCCCAAAAGCCCCTCCCACACACCACCCAGTGTCGACATCTTTTCCTATGTCTAGCTGGAAACAGTTGGCAGGACATGGGAGCAGGAATTAAAAAAGAAATACAAGAATTTCAACCTGTTATTACAGATCCTTTCATCGTGACAACGCAGACTGAAAATAGAGGTCGGTTGTGGGAACCATCCATCATCCTGCGCCCCTTGTTTTTGGATGCAGTAAGAGATGCTGCTGAGTCACAGTGAGGCACATTACAGATACATCTGGAGAATTGAAACCACTAGGGAAAATACAAAAGAGTAGGTGGGTACACACTCATGCCGAGCTTGTAGAGTCACACCCAAACCATGTATTTTCAGTTAATTGGCATCTATTTTGTACTTTTGCTGGCCTGTCAGAATGTTAGCCATGTTGACTTTGAAGTATTTGAAGTCTCCACTGTCAACAGACTGAAGAATGAGAATTTGAGGCTGCAGGGTAGCATGTAAGTAGTGAGATAAACTACCCTTCAACTGTGAGGGCACGCTACGTTCAAGACCCCTGCGCTGGAAAGCGTCCGCCCTGCTGAAGCATCCTTGAGCAAGACCCTGAATCCCTAGCAGCTCCAGGGGTGCTGCTCTGTAGCTGTCCCTGCACTCCACTTTCCTGTAGAGGGAAGCAGGCAAAAAGACAACTACTCTACGGGCAGCATTGTAATCCAAATATAAAGAGCGAGAGGCATAAAGAGAGACCAGGAGCATCGCTTGTGAGTTTAGCTGTACTCTGCAGATACCCAGATGGCCCATGTTTCACTATCGAGGCACAATGGGAAAATAAAGCCGCATCCCTCCTACCGTTGTGTGTGATTTCACACCGAGCTTCACAGAGCTATCTGCTTGCTTTAGGCATTGCTTGCTTTAGTGGCATACAGCCTCTGAGGAAACCTGAAAATCTGGAAGACCTGAACCGCGTTCTATCACAGTCGCACAGAGCTCAAGTCCGGCACACATGGATACAGACCAAGACACAGATGCAATGCAGCAAGATTTAACCCATCAGCCAGGGATACACAACAAGGTAGGAATCACACACTAGTTATATACACACAAACACACTTACAAACACAATCACATCTGTAAGGAGCTTGAATGAGGTCACAGACAGATCAGAGCTTAGTCTATATTCTCTACTGTCTCTAGATCCCTCCAGTTTCTTATGCTCGTGACCAAATTGAGACACACGCACGCACGCACACACGCACACGCACACGCACACGCACAGCACACACACACACACACACAAACGTTATGTCAATTCCCTGCCACACCGATGCCCCGTGGGACCCCGGGGTGTGGGAACTAGCGTGGATAAGCTCCTGGATGGAAAAGGGGCGGAATAGGGGAAACAAAGAAAGGAGGAAAAAAGTACCATGGAAAAGGGGGGGATCAAAAAAGACGAGCAAATAACAGAGACCCAGAATTCCTCTGGGTTTGTCATGTGACACAAGAAACCGATTCAGGAAAAACAGCTGCTCCACAGTGCAGCGAGGAAATGAAAAGAAAAGGCACGTCGGGGGGAGAAAGAGAGAGAGAAAGAGAGAGTGAAAGAGGAAGAAATTGTTATCAAATCAGTTTGTGAACCCTCCGGAGTTCAACACAATGTGATGAATTGCAATGTCTGGCAGCGAGAGCTTCCTCAATGGCCTGAAATCCCTTCAACAGAGACATGCATAATGATTTCACCATGAAGCACAGACTTACGGCCACAGAAGGATTTAAACACTTGCACGTGCACAGGCGCACACACACACACACACACACACACACACAGTCAAATCAATAATTATGTGAAAATTGCCACCAAATTAGGTGTTCCACTGTCGAATGATGTTAATAAGTGCAGTGGCACAATGTAATGAAAATGAAGAGTAGCTTAAATAACATGACACATAACACAGAATGATGATAAAGGGGTGTAATGATTCAGCGGCACAGTGTGTTATGGGGTTTGATGGGATTTTATTGCTTCCTGGCACGCTGTGTTGGCTCAGTGTGACTCAACCAGCTGTGAGGAAAGTCCTCGTCCTTTGGCAGGTCGCAGGGGAGATACATGCATTCTATTATTATTTGCTATTAAAGATCCCTAACAACACGTGTGTCTGTTTGTGTGTATGTATGCATGTGTATCAATATGCTTGCTTGCATGTACATGTGCATTCCCATACTCGGGAATGAGCTATCTATTACGACACACACACACACTTGCCTCAAGTCTCAAAGCTAACATCTTATCTCTTTCTGTCTCTCCTTCCGTCAGCCCTGTGCAGCAGTAGTCCTCACCAAGCTTGGCTCAGGAGTGAGCACAGCAGGGTCGGTGCTGCAGCTTGCCCCTGCAGAACAAACAGACTGCATAAAGAGAGCCTGTGTGCAGCCGAGTCTCACACTGGGGTGAGGGACAGAGGAGAGACGGGAGAGACAGAGGAGAGAAAGAGAAAGAGAGAGAGGTTGTAAGAAACAGAGAAAAAATAAATGTTTGACAGTTGGAAAGACAGTAAAATGATGAGAGGGGGCGCTTGCTAGAGAAGGAATACACAGAGTGGAATGATGGAATGGAATGAGAGACTTGCAGTACTGAAAAAAAAAACGTCAGGCAGTTTTAATAAGTCTTTGGATAGCCTTGTCAAAACTGAGACCATGTCATAAAATATTTCCACAGTGGGGGGTGGGGGGGGGGAGTGAGGGTTCCACACAACGTGTGACTGTGGTCCACTGAAGCATGTTAGTTTTCTCATGGGCCCAGGCAATAGGGCTTTATAGGAAAGGCTACACTGTTCTGTTTGACATGGAGAGGTGTGATTTCAGCACAGAGATGATCCATTCCAGACATACTGCCACACATACAAGTTATCCATTATCACTATTTGGATTGGCTGTCCATCAGCAATCTCTATGTAGCAGATTTTAATTTTAAATCATCAAACAACATCCAAGGATATCAAAAGGCTTCAAAATGTTATATGCTTGAATCGAGATCGCTATCATTTTTTTAAAAATGTATTTATTTAGTTTTTACAAACATGTGAGCTAATAGTAAGTAACCATCTTCTGCGTTTATGTAGAAAAGCCACTGATATGTACATATGAAACCTAAAGCCGGATTTCCTTACTGAAAAACAAAACATCAAAACAAGACTTGCTTTACAGTAGAACTGATTTCAAACTTGAAGTATTTGAGCCAGTACCAGTATAAAAAAACTGGCAACACTACCCAAGAGCTAGACTTTTCACAGTTGGGAAAAAGTGAGAGTTGCACCCTTTAACGCAACGTCTTGCATCTGCATTGCATTCTGGTCTCTTGAGGCTGCTGTCGGTGGAAAAATTGCAATCTCTATCTCTTCGATGATGGATTTCTCCCTGCATGATGTTGAACATCGGTGAAAAATGGTGAGTCTAAATAGAAGCTGTTCTTTGATACTGAGGGGCTGACACCAAAACCTGATGTTTACTGTTGATGATGACAGCTGATTTTTTTTTCTGCCATCAAACTTCATTGTCGCTGTGTTGGAAATATCTCGATGTGACATCATATTGTCTACATAGCCAGTTACCGGCAGGAAAAAGAAAAATACACCGCCAAACAAACAAAATGGGCCCAGAAATGCAAGGTACATCGCCAATGGCTGTTTTTAACAGCGTTAAAGTGTTTTAGGATGGATTTTTTCTTTAACTGCAGCAGGGGAAAGTACAAAACAGACCCCAGCTCCGTGTAATATGTGGATATATTCACCCAAACCCGACAGGAAGAATCAACTAATGCAATTAGAAGCCACAATCTGGAATAAAATGTTGCTACCCATTGCTGACAGTTAATCAGGCTACAAGTGGGGTCAGTAACAATAGTCAGGGATATAATGTACTTAAAGTGCTTTGTAGCTGCTGTGCTTCAAATGAGTCTTCCACAAATCTTGGACAGCTGATTTATTGCAATGAGATAATAACTTGATTCTAATTCACCTAATGCATCATCATTATAATCATATTTGGGCAATATTTTTCTTTGCTAATTACATCGGAAGAGTTCAACTCTCCCAAACCGTGACTCTCGCTCTCCAACAGTTTTCCATTCCAGTCCTAATGAAGCCTCGTTGACACGGTGCCAGTGAGCTTATGTTTGTGTGTATGTGTGCCTCTTCCATCTCTATAATTAATTTCAAATTTCTGTATGTGTGCATGTACAGATCACGTACATTACTTGTGAGTATTGCATCACATATGTGTGCGTGTGTGTGTGTGTGTGTGTGTGTGCATGCGTGCTTGCACATGTGTAGAGAGCAGAGTCCCCGAAACCCCAAACCTCTCACTAATTACACAGTGGATGGAGGCAGAGCCCTGGCTTCCTTGCATGCATCATCTGTTACATAAATACTCATTTGACGGAAACTGCTGTCAGGCTCCATATTGGTCTGAAGCGCTGGTCAGTGCCAAGTTGAACCACTACTGGACCAGGTTGTGCCACTCCCTTGTTTGGTGGTCGATTCTTTCTGGATCAGTGTGTGCTTGTGTGTGTGTTTGTGTGTGTGTATTGGTGTATGCTTGATGGTATATATGTGTGAGAGGACGAGAACAAGAACAGACAAAGTCTATTTGTGTGTATTTGTACATTCAATTGCATGTATGTGGTTGTGTGATAGAGAGAGAAACAAGGAGGGAGAAAGGTGTGTGTGCATGTGTGTGTGTTCAGTGTCATGTATGTGTGAGAGAGAGGAACAAAGAGAGAGAAAAGTGTGTGTTTGTGTATGTGCATGTTTGATAGCATGTATGTGTGTGCGAAGGAGAGAAATGAAGTGAAAGTGCTGTGTATGTGTGTGTGTGTGTGTGTGTGTGTGTGTGTGTGTGTGTGTGTGTGTGTGTGTGTGTGTGTGTGCGTGTGTGCGCATGCGTGCATGCGTGCAGGGACATTTCCCAGTGCCCGGTACCAGAAGCCACAGGATGTGCGTCTGTAGCAGACCACCTTGTACCCTATGACATCATCAT